>ML108428.1:54461-78366 GCA_003697995.1 Taxidea taxus jeffersonii
TACTGGGTATTTACCCTAAAGGTACAAACGTAGTGATCCAAAGGGGCACATGCACCCAAATGTTTATAGCAGCAATGTCCACAATAGCCAAGTTATGGAAAGAACCTAGATGTCCATCAAGAGACGAATGGATAAAGAAGAGGTGGTGTATATATATATACAATGGAATACTATGCAGCCATCAAAAGAAATGAAATCTTGCCATTTGCGATGACGTAGATGGAACTAGAGGGTATTATGCTGAACGAAATAAGTTAATTGGAGAAAGACAACTATCATATGATCTCCCTGATATGAGGAAGTGAAGATGCAACGGGGGTGGGGATTAAGGGGGTAGGAAAAGAAAAAATGAAACAAGATGGAATCGGGAGGGAGGCAAACCAAAAGAGACTCTTTTTTTTTTTTAAGATTTTATTTATTTATTTGACAGAGAGAAATCACAAGTAGGCAGAGAGGCAGGCAGAGAGAGGAAGGGAAGCAGGCTTTCCGCTGAGCAGAGAGGCCTGATGCGGGGCTCGATCCCAGGACCCTGAGATCATGACCTGAGCCAAAGGCAGAGGCTTTAACCCACTGAGCCACCCAGGCGCCCCCAAAAGAGACTCTTAATGTCATAAAACAAACTGAGGGGGGTGGGGGGAGGGGTGTTGGGAGAGGGTGGTGGGGTTACATTATATGTTTATATAAAAATTAAAAAAAAAAAGAATCCCAACAGTAGACACTCATCCATTCCAGGCCCCACAGGAGAAGCTGGAGGGTAAATCCACCATCCCCACAGCTCAGCTGGTGAGAATCTTCCATCACCACAAACCCCTGCCTTTCTCCAGTGGACTTTCCTTCCAAGCAACCCTCCCAACTTCTTCCTTCTCCATGAAATAATGTTCCTCTCCTTTGTTTCTTACACTTGCCTGTGATGTGACCATAGTTTGCTCATCCCAGATTGCAATTCGCTGCTCTTCCACCATTTTGCTGGTCAAATTACTGGCAGTTTGAGTTTAAGGCAAAAAAAAACAAACAAACAAATAAACTCAAGAAACTTGCAAGAAACAAAATCAATATACACAAATCAGTTGCATTGCTACATGCTCCAAAGGAACCATCAGAAAGAGACTACAGAGAACAATCTCATTTACTACTGCATCCAAAAGACAAGATACCTAGGAGTCCCCTGAAAAAAGGGGGTGACAGACCTGTCCTGACAGCCATGGGACACTGATGACAGACATGGAGGGAGACACACAGAGGTGTGAAGACACTCTGTGCTCAGGGAAGAACTGACACTGGGAAAATACCTGCTCTCCCCCAAGCCATCTACAGAGTCCGAGCGGGGGCTCCCGAACTTCCAGACTCTGGACCAGCCCTAAAGTGGGTGTGGACATGGGAAGAATCCTGCAGGGCACAGGCGGGGGGAGTGCAAGCAGCAAAGTAGGCGGCTTCTCCCTGACTGCAGACTGTCTGAGGAGCCCCAGGAACCAAATCAGTGTGCACACAAACACAGATGCAGGACCTGGGGAGCACATCCGAGCCCAGAATGGGGAGACCCCAAGGCCCTGCACAGAGCACCGGGGGAGGCCACGTCACCACACACAAAGCCACAGAAGCACCAGTGTCTACACAGCGTGCCCTTCATCCATGGAGTCCCGAGACCACGCACCCCCTCACCAGTCTCTGCTCAGGTGGTTTCTCCTCACCTTGTCCTCCAGCGATTGACCAGAGGGGGCTAGACTGCTATCAGTGTGAATGCGGCCCCACATCCACCACAGCAGGTCCTGTCAGTGTGATGTGGACCCACATCCTCCCCAGCTTGTCCTGTCAGCATGGGAGTGGCCCCATGTCCGCCAGATGTCTCTACAGCAGGTCCTGAGGAAGCCAGTCTCCTGTACCAGCTGAGGCTGTGCAGGCCAGGATGAGGCGAGAACTGGAGTCCCGCACCCTCTGCAGGCGGTGGAGGCAGTGCAGGACTAGGGGAGCTCACCCTTCAGTGGAAGCACTTGCTTTCTCCCAGGTTACAGCTGGAGCAATTTAATTCTGGAAATTGAAGCTGCATGGAGCCCAATATCCCCCAGCGTCTCCAAAAATAGCTAAGGAACAATGAATTGGAAACAATATGGAATGACAACAGTCCCTGACCCAAAAGTGGCACTGAACATGACCTTGGCTCTGACGCAGACCCACACTCTGACCTCAACTTGCTCTCAAACCTGATCCTAACCACAAACCAAGACCCTAACCCCAGCCCCCAACCCACACAATGTTCACAAGAATCAAAAGGTAGAATCTGCAAATATCCACCAACGGTGAATGCATCAACAAAGTGTGGTGAAGGGTTTCAATTTGGATTCAGGTTCATGTTTCAGTCAGAGTTCTAGATCAGGGTTTGGGTTTAGGATCAGGGTGAGGATTTAGAGTGAGGGGCAGGAAACAGTTAGAATTTAGGGCATTAGGTTTGTGATTGAAGGTTTCATAATCAGGGCTTATGGGGTAAAGTTCAAGGTCAAATTTGGGGTTTGGGTTCATGCTGAGACTTGGGTTCAGGGTTCAAGACTCAGAATTCTGACTTAGGGTTTAGGTTAGTGGTTCAGAGCTTGGATCCAGGCCTCAGATTCAGAGTCCAGACTTCTGGTTCAACGTCAGGTTTGGGATTCAGGATTCCAGTTTGGGTTTTAAGGTCAGGTTAGGTTTCAGTGTTAAAGTTAGCGGTTAAGGTTAGGTGTAGGGATGACACATTTTCCTCAGTTCTCATCATGGACACAAAATTCTATCTGAAGTTTCTAAATCTGAAATGTATTTCATCTGGGTTCAGGAGCTGGTTTGGAATTTAGGATCCCCGTAACTCCCTACGGACAGCATTCTGGTCCTAGAGTCTCCCAGTCACCCAGAAGTGTCTTTTTTCTTGGCCCAAACATACCCTTCGCAGAGAAGGATGAGCTGGTACCAAAGTTGGGATGATTTCATAAAGGTAGAGGTATGAAACCAAATACCATGGAAATGTTCATGGAAAATGAAACAGGAGACAAATAATTGGTTGACTCGTGATTCTTCCACAGTAACAAAGACCAAGTTTCCAATAGAATCTGATAATGTTCTCTAGGAAGGCCTATGGTACTCATTACCACTACCCCAAGAGGGTCCCTTCCCCTGATTTAAACTAAGAATCACAGCAGGATACTTCCTACTTTGTGTCAAAAATAGAATTTTATTATCTGGATGTTCCCGTGTACAATTTGTGGAAGCACTGACAACATTTTCCTTTCTCAAATCCTCATCAACACACGCGTAAAATGCAGGCGATGTTGTAATGCACTGCTCATTGGAATACCAAGTACAAGGAGGGCTATGAGAAGCAATAAAAAGATATGGAATATGAAACTCAGAAAAAAGCACCCTTTATGGGCACTTAATGAGGATCCCTAACCATAGGATCTAACATCTCATCCTATGGAATTCACCCATAAAAATCATCAATACCAATAGCCTGCTGTCCACTGTAACCACCTCACCATTGACCTCTAGGCTTGTAATGCACACTCCAACCGCTAGAGACACACTTCTCAGCAGAACAAGACTTGCCCACTGCCAGTGGACCAACTCTTACAGTGAAGCCAAAAAATCCCACTCCTTGGAAATCCCAGCCATTAGGACAAAGTCACAAGAACCACACCCAACACTCAATAAAGGACAGACATCTCTTGAAACAGATGCTGCAGCTCACCACCACTCCCAGGAAGTAACCCTACAATGGAATCCAGATCTGTCTTCTTCCCAGGATTACATGGGGCAACACATTCTCCCAATACTCCATCCTTAAAACAAAACTGGGAACTGTTCCTGTCAGTCCTGCGTGCAGGCTCACAGTGAGCCCTGTGAAAGCCAGACACTTTCTTGAAGGCACTCAGCCTCTCATGCCCATCCTAGCAGATGGAGGGTGCTGCTCTCCCCAACCTCTGTACCAACTACAGAATACTTTGAACAAGTCTTGCCACACTCCATGCAAAAGGCATATTCTTCATCTGCAAAATGATGGATGGTGCAATGCCATGGATTTGCGGAACCTTCTTGAACCTAGATAATATGGAGATACAGCTTGGCCAGAGCTATTATCCCCAAACCCCTACACACACACACCCTTCTCTTGTGCACTCCAGACCAGTTTCCATCCACTGTGCTCATTCTCAGCCATTGTCTCTGCAAAGTAGTACAGTAATACCAAGGTGCTGGGTCTGAGGTGCTAGGTGCTAAGCCAACACCTTGGGCCCACCTACTATCAGAAATTAATATTTGTTTTATTAACAGATGCATCCCAGAAGATCTTGCCACCACCGCCATTAGAAAAGTCATTACAACAGAGGTCCTAACAACCTGTGCCAATCTCCTCGGTTCCACTCCCTGGCTCCAGGGATTGGCTCATCCATGGGCATGGGACCTGGTCCCAGCCGATGAGGTGGGAGGAACCTCGGGTCTCAGTCTGCAGAGCCAAGGACGGGGTGGACCTCCAGGCCAGGGACTTTCCCATCGTGACTGCAGAAGTGGTGGAGGCCAGTCCCATGCCAGTGCCATAGAGGGCCCAGAAAGCCAGGTGCTCCATAACATTTCTGAGGGCTGAATCAGACTTGTCTTGAAGCTCACACATGCTAAATCCTCCACTAATTCAGGAGAACCGGAAATGTGCTCATGGTCTTGGCCTGAACAAGATGACCATCTGTGTGGTATATCACCCACATGATATACCCACCAGCAATGGGGACTTACTCAGCCAAACAATTCCTACATAGAATTCAACCACAGACAAACATCTTGTGGGAAGCTTGAGGCCTACAGAGAAATGCAGGGAATTCCCAAGGCCTTAATTGTCCACCAGTCTATCACTTTTTTTTTTTTAAGTGGATTGGCCAGGGTCAGGCAGGATAGATCCCAGTGTACTCCCACTCTGCCACTGGAAAAGAAGGGCCCTCTCCCCCATCATCCATCATGTTGTGGATCTGGAGTGTGGGTAGCTACCACCCATGGGCCAAATGGGACCTCCCCCTGTATTCTGTCAATTAGTTGTGGCTGGAACATTAGTTATGGACAGTCTGTGGCTGCTTTCATGCCAAAATGCAGGAGTGGAGTCATTGTCAGGGACACCACGTGGACTGCAACACCTAACAGAAAATCTTTACAGAAGACTTTACAGAAAGGTCTGTGCCCATCCCTGGTCTGTAAGAATCTAGGATCATGTCACTTCTTTGAGTAGAATGTAGCGTCTTCTGGGTTAAATCTAATTTCTTCACTCCCAGAGGCAAGGACTTCCATCCTTTTAGCCAGAACTCCATCTCCATCCTCCTCTATGGACACCTTGGATGGCATGTCTACATGTCTGCAGCCCAACAGGAATTCACTGTAGTTTCCATGGTAGTGATGCTCAGAAACAGAGGTGTAAGTATGAGCTTGTGAGTGTGAGTGTGTGATTCCTCTTTGTTAGCCACAGTGTGCAAGGAGAATACAATACAGTAGCATGCTTTCTGTCCCACAGGAACAGCCATGCAGTGTGGTTCCATAATGATCTCAGAAGGAAGCCACCTTCACAGAACAAACTTCATCTGGGAGGACTCCCATATCTCTTGTCCTGGACACTATATTCCACCGAGGCTGGGGTCACACAGAGGGACAGAGACTCCCCCCGCCCATCAGGGTTTTGAAGGAGGCCCACTATTCCAGGACAAAAGATCCCGAAACCATTCATCCACCTGTCATCCAGCCAGGCACCTGTGAGAGACATCTACTTGAAGTCTGATGTGCTGCCTCACACTCTGCCTCAACTCAGCCCCTGGGGAGTCTGTCTCAGTGCTGGCAGATCTGGTCTGCCATGCCCTTAGGCCCTAACCCTCTACCTAGGTTGGATTTTCAAGCTTCTGTTCCCCTTGGCCTGGTGCCCAAGACCTCCAGAATGGGGACCCTAAGCCACACCCCAGGACTCCACCTTCCACCCAGGAGGAAACCATGTCACTTGGAGCAACATAAAACCGTCACAATGGGAGAAACTTGCATGACTCTGTGAGGCCACCCTCACATTCAGCAGCCTCCTTCACCACACACCTGAAGTCTGATGCACCACCTGACCCTCCCCTCTCAACTCAGCCCCCTAGGGAGCCCGGCCCATGCCTGCAGATCAGGCCTGCCATGCCCTAGGACCCTAACACTAACTAAACCTTAGGGTTTAGATGCTTCTGTCTCCAGAGGCCTGGCTCCCAGGCCCTCCAGGTAGGGGACTCCTGAGCCACACTCGAGGACTCCGCCTTCCGCTCTGGAAGAAATTGTGCTGTTTGGAGCTGTGCAGAACCCTCAGAGCAGGAGAAACCTGAATACTCCACTGAGGCCACCCCCAACATCGACAACCCAACTGGTTACAAACCCAGAGCCGGACGCACCACCTGACCACCGCCCTCACCTCAGCCCTCCACGTAGCCCGCCTCAGCGCACCCAGATCAGTCCTGCCATACCCCTAGGCCCTAATCCTAACCCTAAATTGGGATTTCAGACTTCCATCCCCAGAGGCCTGGCCCCAAAGCACTCCAGTTTGGAGAACCTTAATCCATACCCTAGGACTCCGCCTGTCACCCAGGTGGAAATTTTGCCATTTGGAGCTGTGCAGAAACTTCACAGTGGGAGTAACCTACATGAACCCCTGAGGCCAACCCCATCAATAGTGGCCAACCTGGCTACAAACCCGAAGTCCTACTCCCTGCCTGATCCACACCCTCAACTCAGCCGCCCAGGGAGCCCGCCTCGGCACTAGCAGATGTAGCATGCCATGCTCCTAGGCCCAATCATAACCCTAGGCTGGGTTTTCAGGCTTCCGTCCCCAAAGGCATGGCTCCCAAGCCCTCTAGGTTGTGGATCCCTGAGCCACTCCCCAGGACTCCATCTGTAATCCAGGATGAAATTGTGCCATTTGGAGCTGTGCAGAAACCTCAGAGCAGTGAAACCTGAATACCCCACTGAGGGCATCCCAAACATCGGCGACCCTCCTGGTTATAAACCTGGGGCCTATGTACCACCTGACCACCTCCCTCCAGATAACCCACCTCAGCTCCTGCAGATCGGGCCTGCCATGCCCCTAGGCTCTAACCCTAACCCTAGCTTGGGTTTTCAGGCTTCTTTCCCTAGTGACATGGCCCCAAAGCCCTCCAGGTTGGATAACTCTGAGCTATTCTCCAGGACTCTGCCTGCCACCCTGGAGGAAATTCTGCTATTTGGAGCTGCGCAGAACCCTCAGAGTGGGGGAAACCTACATGCCCCCTTGAGGCCAACCCCATTAACAGCAGCCACCCTGGACTCACACCTGAAGTCCTACTCCCCACCTGACCCACGACCTCAACTGTGCTCCCCAGGGAGCCCACCTCAGCGCTAGCAGATGGAGCCTGCCATGCCCCTAGGCCCTGGGTTTTAAGCCTTCTGTCCCCAGAGGCATCACTCCTAAACCCTCCAGATTGCATATCCCTGAGACACAACCCAGGAGGAAATTCTGCCATTTGGAATTGTGCCAAACCCAAGAGCATGAGAAACCTTCATAGCCCACTGAGGCCAATGCCAAATTTGGCGACCCCCTGGCTATGAACCCAGAGCCAGACACACAACCTTACCACAGCCATCACCACAGCCCTCCAGATAGCCCGCCTCAGCCCCTGCAAATCAGGCCTGCCATCCCCCAAGCCCTAACCCTAACCCTGGGATGGGTTTTCAGCTTTCCATCCCCTGGCATTGCCCCCAAGCCCTCCAGGTTGGGGAACACTGAGCTACTCCCCAGGACTCCGCCTGCCACCCTGGAGGAAATCCTGCTGTTTGGAGCTGCACAGAACCCTCAGAGTAGGAGAAACCTGCATGAGCTCCTGAGGGCAACCCCAACTATAGTGGCCACCCTAGCCACAAACCCGAAGTCCTACCTCCCACCTGACCGATGCCCTCAACTGTGCTCCCCAGGGAGCCCACCTCAGTGCTAGCATATGGAGCCTGCCATGCCGCTAAGCCCTATCCCAAACCTTAGGTTGGGTTTGAAGGCTTCTGTCCCCAGAGGCATTGCTCCCAAGCCCTCCAGATTGTGGATCCCATAGCCACTCCCCAGAACTCTGCCTGCCACCCAGGAAGAAATTGTGCGTTTGGAGCTATGCAGAACCCAAGAGCAGGAGAAACCTGTATATCCCATTGAGGCCAACCCCAAATTGGCGACCCCCCCCCCCACAGCTACAAACCCAGAGCCTGAAGCACCACCTGACCACCACCCTCACCTCAGCTCTCCTGGTAGCCCGCCTCAGCACCCACAAGTCAGGCCTGCCATTCCCTTAGGCCCTAACCCTAGGTTGGGTTTTCAGGCTTCCATCCCCAGTCGCCTGGCCCCAAAGCCCTCTAGGTTGGGGAACCCTAAGCCATACCCTAGGACTCTGCCTGCCACGAGGAGGAAACTGTGCCCTTTGGAGCTGTGCAGAGCCCTCAGAGTGGGAGAAACCTGCATGCCCCCCTGAGACCAACCCCATCAATAGTGGCCACCTTGGCCACAAACCGGAGTCCTACTCCTCACCTGACCGATGCCCTCAACTCATCCCCCCAGGGAGCCCACCTCAGTGCTAGCAGATGGCATCTGCCATGCCCCTAGTCCCTAACCTTAACCCTAGGTTGGGTTATCAGGCATCCATCCCCAGAGGCTTGGCCCCCAAGGCCTCCAGATTAGGGACCCCTGAGCTTACCCCACCTCAGCACCTGTAGATCGGGCTTGCCATGGCCCTAGGCCCTAACCCTAACTCTAGGTTGGGTTTTCAGGCTTTCATCCCCAGTGGCATTGCCCCCAAGCCCTCCAGTTTGGGGAACCTGAGCTATACTCCCCAGGACTCTGCCTGCCACCCTGGAGGAAATTATGCTGTTTGGAGGTGTGCATAACCCTCAGAATGGGAGAAATCTGCATGAGCATGTGCTCCTGAGGGCAGCCCCATCTATAGTGGCCACCCTACCCACAAACCCAAAATCCTACTACCCACCTGACCCACACCCTCAACTCTGCTTCCCAGGGAGCCCACCTCAGCACTAGCTGGTGGAGCCTGCCATGCCCCTAGGCCCTAATCCTAACCTTAGGTTGCATTTTCAGGCTTCCGTCCCCAAAGGCCTGGTCCCCAAGCCCTCCAAGCTGGGGAATCCTGAGCCACACCCCAGGACTCTGCCTGCTACCCAGGAGGAAACTGTGCTGTTTGGAGCTGTGCAGAACTCTCAGAGCAGGAGTAACCTACATGCCACCCTGTGGCCAGCCCCAACAACAGCAGCCATTCTGGCCACAAACTGAAGTCCTACTTCCTGCCTCTGCCATGCCTTCAACTCAGCACCCCAAGGAGCCCACCTCAGCGCGGGCAGATGGAGCCTGCCATTCCCCTAGGCCCTAATCCTAACCCTATGCTGGGTATTAAGGCTTCCATCCACAGAGGCATGGCCACCAAGGCCTCCATATTGGGGACCCTGAGCCATACCCCAGGACTCTGCCCATCACCCAGGAGGAAATTGTGCCCTTTGGACCTACACAGAACTCCCAGAGTGGGAAAAACCTGTATATCTCACTGAGTTCACCTCCAAAATTGGCAACCCCTCTGAATAAAAAATCATAGCTGGACACACCACCTGACCACTGCCCTCACCTCAGCCCTCTGGGTAGCCCGCCTCAATGACCGCAGATCAATCCTGCCATGAACCTAGGCCCTAACCCTAAAGCTAAGTTGGGATTTCAGGCTTCCGTCCCCATAGTCCTGCAGTTTGGAGAGCCCTGAGCCACACTCCAGGCTCCGTCTGCCACCCAGGTGGAAATTGTGCAGTTTGGAGCTGCACAGAACCCCCAGAGCAGTGAAACCTGCATGTACCCCTGAGGCCAAGCCCATCAATAGTGGCCACCCTGGCCACAAACCCGAAGTCCTACTCTCTGCCGACCCACGTGCTCAGCTCAGCCCCCCAGGGAGCCAGCCTCAGCGCTTCCAGATGGGGACTGCCATGCCCAGAGGCCCTAACCCTATACTGGATCTTCAGGCTTCCGTCCCCAGAGGCATGGCCCCAAAACCCGCTATGTTGGGGACTCCTGAGCCACTCCTCAAGACTCTACCTGCCACCCACAAGGAAATTGTGCCTTTTGGACCTGTACAGAACCCTCAGAGCTGGAAACACCTGCATACCACACTGAGGCCACCCCTAGTATCGGCGACCCCCCTGGTTTCAAACCCGGGGCTGGACGCACCACCTGACCACTGCCCTCACTTCAGCCCTCCAGATAGCCCACCTCAGAACCCACAGATCAGGCCTGCCATGCCCATAGGCCCTAACCCTAACCCTAAGTTGGAATTTCAGGCTTCTGCCCCAGAGGCCTGGCCCCCAAGCCCTCCAGATTGGGGACTCCTGAGCCACACCTGAGGACTCCGCCAGCTACCCAGGAGGAAATTGTACCATTTGGAGCTGCACAGAACCCACAGAGCCGGAAGTAACCGGCCTGCCCCACTGAGGCCAACCCCACAAACAGCGGCCACCCTGGCCACAAACCCAAAGTCCTATCCCCACCTGACCCATGCCCTAAACTCAGGCCCCCAGGGAGCCCGCCTCAGCACTGGCAGATGGAGCCTGCCATGTCCCTAGGCCCTAACTCTAACCCTAAGTTGGATTTTCAGGCTTCCATCCCCAGAGGCATGGCCCCCAAGGTGTCCAGATTGGGGACCCCTGATCCAATTCCCAGGACTCTACCTGCCACCCAGGATGAAATTGTGCCATTTGGAGCTGCACAGAACCCTCAGAGTGAGAGAAACCAATATACCCTACTGCGGCCACCCCCAGCATAGGCGACCCCCCTGGTTACAAACCTGGATCCAGACACACCACCTCTCCACCGCCCTCACCGCAACCCCCCTGGTAGCCCGCCTCAGCACCCACAGATAACACCTGCAATGCCCATAGGCCCTAACCCTAACCCTAGAATGGGTTTTAAGTCTTCTATCCCCAGAGGCATGACCTCTAAGCCCTCCATATTGGGGACCCCTGAGCCATACCCCAGGACTCCGCCTGCCACCCAGGAGGAAATTGTGCCCTTTGTAGCTGCATAGAAACCTCAGAGCAGGAATAACCTGCATGCCGCCTTAAGGCCTGAACAACCATGAGCGGCCCCAATTATTTCATGGATCATATGCAGAATTTAAGAAATAAGACAGAGGGTCATAGGGGGAGAGAGTAGAAAAGGAAGCAAAATGAAACCAGAGAGGGAGACAAAGCAGAAGAGACACTTAAACTCAGGAAACAAACATGGTTTCTGAAGGGGACAGGGTTGGGGGACTGCAGTGGTGATGGGCACGGGGAGGGTACGTTCTGTTGTGAGAACTGTGTGTTGTGTAAAATGGAAGGATCACAAAAATGTACCCTAGAAACAAATAACATATTATATGATCACAATAAAAAAAGGAAGTGAGAGAAAAACATTTAGAATACAAATGTAAAGTAAGTAAAAATAAGTAAATAAATAAATAATCTCACTGACAAAAAAGCAAGCAAGCAAGCAAGCGACTAAGTGACCTGGAGTCACCACACTCCAATTTCAAGCTAGTTTACAAACCTATTGTCAACAAAACAGTATGGTACTGGCATTCAAAACAGACACACAGGTCAACTGAACACAATAGACAATTCAGAAACTGATAATCATAGTACCTTTGGCAAAGTTTATTCATTCATATATTAAGGTATGTTTAAACTTAGCTCTGATAGAATTATTACCATTGAATGGGAATTAATAATACTTATGTCCTGTTCCAACCGTTGCTTCCAATAAATGCATTTCTTTAAAGGTGCTGTTTCAGATAAATATATATTATAAAATAAGGATGGGGACGCCTGGGTGGCTCAGTGGATTAAGCCACTGCCTTCGGCTCGGGTCATGATCTCGGGGTCCTGGGATCAAGCCCCACGTCGGACTCTCTGCTCTGTGGGGAGCCTGCTTCCTCCTCTCTCTCTGCCTGCCTCTCTGCCTACTTGTGATCTCTGTCTGTCAAATAAATAAATAAAATCTTTTAAAAAATAATAAAATAAGGATGATTTAGAATCCACACTTTTAAGAAAAAGTAATTTCCCTTTAAAAAACCTACCACGGGGATTATGGACATTGGGGAGGATGTGTGCTATGGTGAGTGCTGCTGTGAAGTGTGTAAACCTGACGATTCACAGACCTGTACCCCTGGGGCTAATAATACATTATATGTTAATTAAAGAAAACAAACAAACAAACAAACAAACAAACCTACCACGGAAAAGGAAACTTAGATATCCATCATCACAACTGAGAGTATCACAAAAGAAGACAATCAGACACGATGTGGTGTCTGACTGTAGAATAGGATACTACTTCAGTAGTTCTGCCCAAATGTTCAGCCTGGTGAAAGCTACAGATCCAGCTACTCATTTACAGAAACACAGATGGCAGAGAGAAGTCCTACCAAAGGGTATGAAGACATCATCAATGAAGTCCACACTGCATGTATTCCGACACGAAAAATATTTTCCCAACAAATAAACTGTGAAACCAGAAAGGAAGGGAAAGGAAAAGAGAAGGGAATGGAGAAGGGAAGGGAGGGAAAGAAAAGGAAAGGAAAGAAAGAGAAAAGGAAAGGAAAAGAGAAACCTCAGAAGCTAATCCACATGTGTATGGTCTTAACTTATGACACAGAAGAAATATACAATGGGGAAAGGACTGTCTCCTCAGTGAATGGTACTGGGAAAACAGGACACTAAATGCAGAACAGTGTGATGGATCCCTTTCTTACACCACACATGCAAATCATGAATGGATGAATGACCTGAACATAAGAACTGAATCCATAAACCTTCAACAAGAACACACAGATAGTAAGTTTCTTGATACTGGTTTTGGGGAAGAGACTTTTACATCAGACAACAAAAGCAAAAATAAACAAGTGGAAGGACATCAAACTGAAATTCCTGCCTGACAAAAGAAACCATCAACCCCTTAAAGGCAACCTCCCCAGTGAGAAAACATATCTGCACATCATATGTGTGAGAAGAGGCTCATATCCAAAATCCACAAACCACTCCTTCAAATCCACACAAAAACTGAATAGAAACTGGGGAGAAGATGTGAATAGATACTTTCCAAAGATGGCATCCAGGTGGCCAACGGGCACAGAAAAAGTTGCTCAACATCACTAATTGTCATCAGGGAAACAGAAGTCAAAACCGCCATCAGCTATCACCTCACAACTGTGGGAATGACAATCATCCCAGAGACAGACACCAGGTGCGGTCAAAGGTGTGTAAAGGGGACCCTGTGCACTGTTGGTGGGAATGGAAACTGGTGCAGTCACTGTGACACACGCTATGGAGGTTCTAGGAAACATGAATATAACACATGACCTGGTAATTGCTCTACTGAGCATTTCTTTGGTGAACACAATAACACTCCCTCCAAAAGAGAGATGCCCTCCCATGTCCACAGCAGCATAATTCACAATAACCAGATATGGAAACCTCTAACTCAGACACAGAAAAACAAACACCAGAGGCTCTTATGGACATTCCACATGGGAAAAAAAAAATACTGAAGGCATAGATAATGAGAACAGATTGGTGGTTGCCAGATTCAGGGAAGGGGGGAAAAGGGTGAGGGTGGTCAAAGGTGCCATGTTTGAGTGATAAAATCCGCAAGTCATGGAATGTTCTGTGCAGCATGGAGACGAAAGCTAACCTTGCAGGATGGGGTACAGGGTCCCCCGCTATTTGGAAATAGAGTGTTCTTAGGAAAGCTTTCCCAGCAAAAATGGTGTAAATGGAAAAAAGAATGACGACTCATTTCTGCAGAAAAATTAGTGAGCATGTTCAGACACCAAAAGTTCCCTCTCTTTGGCTCTTCTTAGGCCTCAGGACACAACATCCTAACAGATGCCCAAGATAAATGGAGAAAAAGCACAGCAGATGCTCACAGACACAATTCAAAGTGCTGATGGCTGGACACAGAGGGCAGTGCCCAGGAAGGAGCTGTTTGGGGTGCACGCCGCCGCTGTAGTGGCTCCCCCCAAAACAGATGCTGAACGCGATGCCCACTTTTTGACTTTTTTCATAAGAGGGAAATCCTCCTTATTCTAGTTTATTCTAGCTACTGGAGCTGGTTAATAACATAGATCGTTCCAAAACGCCAAGTGTCGCACTATGAACTTACTAAGAAAGTGGGGGAGACTGGTACTTGAAAGTCGCTAAGGGGGTAGATGTCCCGAGTTCTCCAAGACACAAGCAGCAGCAGATCCACCTTCCTCAGCAGGTGGGACACGGACTACCTCCCACCCAAGAAACCTCCTCCTTCGCCTTGCTTGGGACAACAAGAGCTGGGAGTTACCTCAATTCCTCCTTTCTCTCACTCCCAATATCGAGCCCATCAGCAAATCCTGTGAGCTCCATCTTTGATAGGTACCCTGAATAGGAAAAACCCCTCCTTCCAAGGCTGCCTGTCTGGTACACACTAGAGCCCATCTTTTGCCTGAGTTCCTGGAAAAGCTTCATCATTGACCTCCCTTGCCCATCCTCAACCCTGTGTCCTCTGTTCTCAACACTATAGCCAGAATGGCCCAGTGAAACAGGGTCCCATGGGGTCATGGCCCTGTAATGGTTTTCTGTCACTGTACTGTCACCTCCCTGAGGTCATGTCCTAAGCGGTCTCCTGTGGTCTGGCCTTCTTGCTGCTCCTGGACATATCTAGTATGCTCCTGCCCCAGGGCCTTTGCATATGCTTTCCCTTCTGTTTAGAATGCTCTTGATACGGTATCACTCACCTTCTTTCGAACTTGACTCAAGCATCACCTTCCTAGTGAAGACCCACCTGAACACTAGATGAATAGCAATCACCACTGTCACCCCGCCTTCAGCACCCCACCCCTGTATCCTGCTTTCTATTTCCAGAGCAGTTATCACAGTCACCAGGCCATCTTGGCAAGAGAAAAACGGAGGTCTACTCAGATGGTTTCACCATTGACTCCCTGTGATTTCCTAGTCAAGAGCCCTGGAGGAAAAGGTGACCAGAGCTCTTGCACAGCCAGGATGCCCAGGACAGTGGGTCCCCCTATGGCATCCTGAAGATCATCAGGAAAATGAGCCCTAAGAGGAATCCATTTGCACATGAAACCTGAAACCAGACACCTTGCTTGATTCCAGGTGAGCACACACACTTCCTCCCCTTGCCTGATGTGCTCACCTGAGAAAGCTGAGCAGAGAAGCATCCCAGGGTCCAAATCTCCCTCTGGCCAAGGTCCTGGGAAACAGACATCTCTCCTCCTCCCTGCACCAGCCACGTGTGATTGAAGCCCAGCATCCTCCTGTGCTGGGGCAGAATGGTGCACCTGTCCCTCCTTCCTGGAACATCATCACAAACCAGGCTTCACTGCACAGTTTTCAGGAAGGAACCTGCAGCAGCAGCAAGCAGCAGGCCGCCCAGGGTCGGTCTCAGTCTCACATGTCAAGCCCCATATAGAACTAGAGCTTCAAGGAGAATGGTGTGCCATGTGGCCTTGGAACCTCATGGCAGGAGCTAAGATTTCAGTTCCAAATGAAAACTGGCCTCTTGCACACAGCACAGGGAAGTGGGGTATTTCTCAGGGGTGTGGCTCTGGAAGAAGTGCTTCTGCTGGCTGAATTCAGATACCAGGTAGAGGACACCTGTGGTACCTCGTCCAGGAAGCAAGGGGCACACTGGGCAAGAGTCCATAATGCTGCCTGTGGGCTGCTTCCCACCAAGCCCCCTGCTAAGACGAGGGCTGGAGAACCCAACAGGAAGCAAGTTTCCTATCACATATGCAGCAGGAGGGCTGGCTGGGGAGCAGAGCCCTGTCCCTGGAGCAAGCTGGCCTGTGCATCAAGAGGGAAGGCCACCACCACGGCCTCACAATCTCCCAGTTATCTAATCTGACTGCCCTGCCAGGCTCACACCTGCTGACACGGTGACTCCTAAGACCCAGAGACTGCTTTCCTCCCCAGCTCAATGGTGCGCACAGAGAAGCAAACTCCAGTCTCAGAAATGTGTTCAGCGTTAGCTCTGGAATTTCCTGGGTTGTCTACACTGGCCTACCTAGGTGTCCCTTCCAGATCATTCCTCCAGGGCCCTAGGGTTTCAAGCCACCTTCAAGCTGCACTTCAAAAACCAGGAACGTATCTGATTAGGCAGACCACCTGAGTGACTCTGTGTTGGGGAAACTGAGACCACATCCTCTCCAAACACCAACACTTCCAAGTCCAAGCTTCAAACCCTCACTCCCTGGGCATGGTGCACACTGCGTCAGCATGAACACTGCTCTTTCAGATCTCTGGTCTCCTGTTCCTTCGAATCTGACACCAAACTCCACTCACCACTCTATTTTCCCTTCAGAGAAGTAAGGAAAAGGATAGAATAAAACACTACATGGGCACAGCACACTTCTATCCAAATATATTCCCGTGTTCCTTCTCATATGGGCAGCCTCGACATCACCCATACTGAGAGGCACCACAAGTTCCACCCTCATATATATACTGGACCTTGTGCTTTTCCTTTTGATATTTGGATCTCGAAGTCAATGTCTAGATTGCTTGCTTAAAAGAGCAAGAATAATAATGATGTGGTCACGTAAAGGTCTGGGTCTCCATAACCAGACAACATGGCTCTGGTTCAGCTAAGGAGGAAGACACAAACTCTTCCCAGGAAGCAAAGCTCACACCCTCAGGGATCCTGACTGCCTCACGGGTGATGAGTTCCTTTGCTCCATGGAGATGTCCCAGTGCAAAGGATTAGGCACCCTCCAGGGTTCATTCTGTTTTCTTCATAAATTTCCCAGTTCAAGTTGCAAGGGACTCACTGGGTCAGGTTTCAGAGCCCAGGATGGGCCACCAAGTAAGAGGCCACTCCCCCCAGGAAGGGGAGATTTTCTCTGGGAGTGCAATGAGTCCCTCCCTGAACTACTGAACAACCTACACTCCATCTCCATTTGTCCTCCTCACCAAGGCCACTGCTCCCTGTTAGAGCCCTGCAGTGGTGTTTTACTTTAAAAAATGGGGGCGCCTGGGTGGCTCAGTGGGTTAAAGCCTCTGCCTTAGGCTCAGGTCATGATCCCAGGGTCCTGGAATGGAGCCCCATGGTGGGCTCTCTGCTCGGCAGGGAGTCTGCTTCCCTTCCTCTCTCTCTGCCTGCCTCTCTGCCTGCTTGTGATCTCTCTCTGTCTGTGGAATAAATAAATAAAATCTTTAAAAAATAAAAAATGTTTTCTAATATTGGAATGTGGTTCATGGAAGAGAAAAACATGAATATCCACAAAGAATTCTTTTAATATTTCAGAAGATTTGTTTCCCATTGTTTAATTAAAACAGGAAATAAAAATGCACAGATTGCCCCTTCCACTGGCACGTACGATTCACAGCAGTGACTTAAGAGCAGGAAATACAAGAGGAACAGATGTTCTGGTGACCTGTCATTTCATCATGTAGGTTGTGAAACTCCACACACACGCAAAGAAAGAAGCCCAAACCAACATCTTGGCCTAAGAATGGGGAGAAGTCTGAACCTGAGGGACAGGGAGAGATGAAGAGCTCATGTGTGTTGGCTGAGGCCGGTGGCACACAAGAAGGTCCAGCTCTCTATCCAGGCCTCCCCTGTCCTCAGCCAGGAATCTGCTCACAGCCCTGACCTGTCACAGCTGTCACACAGGGAACACACAGCCACCCCTGGAGCCAGCCCTGCCCGCACCCTCCTGCAGAATGCACTCCATTCTCCCCTGGGGCCCCTGTCAGCTCTCCCCAGACCTGGAACTCCCCTGTCTGCTGCAAAGCTCTAGGATTCCCCCCTCTTGTCAAAATGACACTGGCCCAAGGCTTTCATAAATGCGTCGTATTTCTCCCCACTCACCTTCCTACCTGTGCAAACTGTCAGTCACGTATCAGTGGACCATGAACGTGCTCTGAGATCTGAGTCTTTCATTGTAGACTTCTGAGGACTCCTTGGGCAGTAAATACCATAGCCTATGATGCGGGTTATGAAACTATTTTTTACAGAATAATAGAGCCCAGATAACATCATTTTTAGTTGCTCTTCACTAGCCTGAAAGTTTCTGTGTAAAAAGCCTTTCCAGACATTACCTTCCAGCAATTCCCTGAGGAGCAAACTCTGTGGGATAAACTGACTCACCCAGCGTCAGGCAAGCAGTTCCAGAATTCACCCCAGAGCTCCTGGAGTCCGCCAAGCCCCTTGAGGCCACCAGCGTGCCTCTATCCAGGAGAATTCCCAAAGACTCTCCTTCTGACTCCACCACCAAAGAAACTACAGAGAAAGCACGGCACATCAAAATATCTAGATGAGGGACGCCTGAGTGGCTCAGTTGGTTAAGCAGCTGCCTTCGGCTCAGGTCATGATCCCAGCGTCCTGGAATCGAGTCCCACATCGGGCTCCTTGCTCGGCGGGGAGCCTGTTTCTCCCTCTGCCTCTGCCTGCCACTCTGCCTGTGCTCGCTCTCTCTCTCTCTCTCTAACAAATAAATAAATAAAATCTTAAAAAAAAAAAAAATCTAGATGATCCACTGAATCAAACTAGGAAGTCAAGCTTTACTTTTAAACGGTAAAAGCCTACTTTGAATAATTTTGAATTTTCCCTCTACCTTAATTGGAACTCTTTTGATGAAAACACTAGTCAGTTATGAAACATCACCTTTGACAAATGGCAAGACATCATCCAAGTCTCTGTCTGGCCTTGAAAAGCCACCTACCTCTAGATGTTGCCATTCCACCACGCCCCAGGCCCAAGGGAATAAGCGCTGTGAGATGAAGGATCCAATTCTATGCTAAAAACACACAAAAGAGTAAATCTCATCTTCCTTCTCTAATACAAGTGATTTCCTAGCAAACAGAAGTGAGATTACATTTTGTAAGCAGTAAATAAACAGAGAAAATGGTATTCCCTATGATGTTTCTGCTGCTTCTCAGAACACTCACACCTGTGAGGAGATGCATCACTGACTCAGACGCTGTTGTTCAAAACTTTGGGTCTCGTGAAGCTGATCAGAGAAGTGTTGTCAGCTAAGGATACGAAGGCCCCTCTGACCTAAGGCCGGCACCTGCTTCTGTTCTTGGAAGAAGGAAAGACACATACTTGTTTTTCTTTTTTTTTTTTGGAAACACACACTTGCTTCTTTTTTTTTTTTTTAATTTTTATTTATTTATTTGACAGACAAAGATCACAAGTAAGCAGAGAGGCAGGCAGAGAGAGAGGAGGAAGCAGGCTCCCTGCTGAGCAGAGAGCCCGATTTGGGGCTCGTTCCCAAGATCCTGGGACCATGACTCTGAAGGCAGAGGTTTTAACCCACTGAGCCACCCAGGCGCCCCCACGCTTGCTTCTTAAATAGTGATTACCAACATTCTAAAGTAGACCAATGACTTTGTCTTTTTTGGAAAAGTGAAATTACCCTTCCAAATGAACACCTCAACTCATTTGTTCCTCATGCAGCTTGAGTGGGGTCTGGTTTCCTCCGGCTTCCAGGACCCACCTGGAGGATGCTCCTACAGGATCCTGACAGCCCATTACCACCATCCCCTGGGACACGGGGCATAATGCTAAAATTGGGGCTGTTACCACCACACCTGTGCCTGGGGAGGTCAGGAACCTGGAGGACCCTCCAGTGGGATCCTGACAGCCTATTACCACATTCCCATGGAACACAGGGCACAATGCTGAAGCTGGGGAACTGTTCTGGGGCTTGCTAGTGCCACACCTGTGCCAGGCATGGGGGCAGGAACCTGGGGGACCCTCGTGCACGACAGCCCATTACCACCAACCTCACGGACAGGTTGCAAAATGCTGAAGCTGGGGAACTGTTCTGTGGCTTCTTAGCACCATACCTGTGGGGGTGGGGAACAGTGGACACCCTGCTGAACTCGGGGTGCTGCTTAACATCCATTACCTGCACTGTGCCAGGGGATGGAGGCACCCCACTGAAGTTGAAGACTGTGTGCTGTCTTTACATGCACTCATCCTGGGGAACAAGGGAAACCCTGAAAAGTCCACAACCCATCCCACGAAAGCTTGGGTGAGTGGGAGCCCTGGAGTTCATAAGGTCTGGGGGATACAGCCAGTTGATGAACATCAGGCAGAAGAGACTTTCAAGGGAAAAAGAAAACCCATCTGAGTCCCCACGATGAACTCTCTTCATGTGCCCTTCGAGGACCCTACCTCCTGGACCCCCACACCAGCACACAGCTGGCACTCACCAAACCAGGACCCCTGCACAGGATCTCTTCCAGTGCCCCTTTGCCTGCCTCACCTCTGCATCATAAGGAAGCTCTGGGTCTGCCCACAGAGAACATAGTTCCAACCCCACGTGCTGATGGGTCGGGGAGGGTGGTGCCCTGAGACCATTGGATGCAATGCCCCCTTCTACCGGGCGACCCACCCTTACACCCACACCTCCCTGCTTTTGCAGGTACTCCCAGAGGTGGTGCCTCCTTGGTCCAACACCTGGCTCCCCAAGACATCTGGCCCCTTCCGGGGACCCCTCTGGCTGCAGACCACCTTCAGAGCCGTGCCCCTTCCCTTCCTGCACCAGCTCTGCCTGTGGAGCTGTTCTTGGCTCCTGGCAAAGTTAGCTGCTCTCAGATCTTCTGAGCCTTGGGCTTTAGGAAATACAATGGTTGGGGTGCCTGAATGGCTCAGTCATTAAGCTTCTGTCTTCAGCTCAGGTCATGATCCCAGGGTACTCTGACTGAACCCCGCATCTGGCTCCCTGCTTAGCCGGAAGCCTGATTCTCCCTCTCCCACTGCCCCTGCTTGTGTTCCCTCTCTGTCTCTCTCTGTCAAATAATAAATAAAATCGTTTTAAAAAAAAGGAAATGCAGTGGTTCCCCACATTTCCAAGGCAGTTTGAAGACCCAAAAAGTATAGTTCTAAGCAGGAGGAGCTTCACATTCTGGTCTCACCCACGGAGTGGATAGTGATTCTCAGACCTTCTAAGCATCCTTCTAGGACGAGCCCATTTGTGCTGGAAAATATACACATATGCTTAGTTCTGCAGGGAAGCTCCAGGATGAACCAGAACAACCGCCCTTCTCTGCCGTTGGAGGTGTGAACCAGAAATATTGATTTTTCACGTAAAAGAAAACATATTGTTATTGTTGACGCTAAAGGAAAAAAACCCTTTAAACATTTTAGAAAGAAAGGAAGAGAGTTTTATTCAAACCCAAGTCAACACAGCTGCCTGGGAAACACAAGCTTTATAAGGAAGGGAGTGCTCCGGGGGAGGAACATTTGGGGCAGGTTTCTATATTACTTCAGTTTTGCTTTAGGTACAGTTATACATCATCATGAGGAAGAATATTCCAGAAAGCTACAGACTTTTTCTTATGTTTTCAGTATGTATAAGTCAATATGACTTTAACCTTATAGGAGCAGGAGAGGTTCTTTTGTTTTTCTTATCTTTATATTTGAAATGGCATTTTTTGGTTATCATTTTCTTCTTGAAGCAGATTTACAACATGTGCTTGGGGCAGAAATAATACCCATGCTCTGAGGTTTGCCCAGTCATTTTGAGCTTGGTAAAATGTTAAAGGATAGCTTCCCTGGGAGCCCAGGATACAAGTCCATGGGTGGTAAAAGATAAAAAATTTCAATTATCATTCTAATTACTACTAACGGGAGGAACTTGAGACAAAAACACCTTTAACAGTAGTACCAAGAGGGGCGCCTGGGTGGCTCAGTGGGTTAAAGCCTCTGGCTTCAGCTCCGGTCATGATCCCAGGTCCTGGGATCGAGCCCCACATCGGGCTCTCTGGTCAGCCAGAACCCTGCTTCCTCCCCTCTCTCTGCCTGTGTCTCTGCCTGCTTGTGATCTCTGTCTGTCAAATAAATAAATAAAATATTAAAAAAAAAAAACAATAGTACCAAGAAATCAAAATGATGCCTACAGAAGGTTACCTGTTCCATGGTCAACACAGGCAACAGAGGTGTTCACAGAAGCTGGGATCCTCCCGTTCTTCTGCCCAAATCTCTGAAGCACACAGTTAATTTAAAGTCAGAATTTTAGAACCTCCCAATATCTTAGAGATATCTGGCACCATTCCCTTGGACTACAGAATAAAACAGAGTAGCTCATTGTCACAACACTAATTTAAACATGAAGTCCCCCTAAAGCTTGGATACACTGTCTTAGTTCTTTCCCTGCGGATTTGACTAATGTAAGTCACAGTCATACCATATAAACACTCCGATGGTTGGGAAGTAATCATGGATAAGGGAATAGTTTAGCAATATTCATAAGCATTGTCTCGCTTAATAGAAGAGGCTGAGCTGAGTGTTTTTAAATGCTATTTCAGACCTGTCTTACAGCACACTCTAAACATACCAGGACCTGAATCAATTTTTAAAAGATAGTTCTTTCAGTAACTTTAATTTCAGAAAAATATTATAATGTCTCTATTCCTAGAGATCTTTGGTATCTTACTCAGAGGTCCTCCACTCTTAGTGATCATGATGGGGAGAGGTAAAAAGGCCAGCTGAATTCATTCCAGTTGTCCACAGAACAAGAAAATCCTGAGACTTGGGATGTTTCCAGATCAAGAAGACCAGAGATAAGAGGGAAATAGTACCGTGTATGGAATAACAAGGGATTTGGAGTCAGTTTGGGGATCCCACTTAGGTTTCTGATGCTCAAATCCTCTGTGACTCTAATCATCTCTGAGCCCCTGTCTCACCATCTAGAAAATGTGACTAATAATATCTACATCGTAGTTTGCACGTTTAAGAGGGAGAATTCCACAAAGAGCCGGTATGATGGCTCTCAAGAGCAGGTGTTCAGGAAGCCATGATGACTTTTTGGGTCTATTTCTTTTCCAGAAGAAAGAACACATGTTGAATCCATATTTCTAATAGATGACTCCCAAGATGATTTTCAAACCTTAAGGAAGGTCAAGAACCTGTTATTGTGTCATATTTCATTCAGAAAACAAGCTGTTGGACTGGTGAGGACGATACAATAGCACCGTCATCACTCAGGATGTGGAGCTTCCCATTTCTATATGGCCATGTTGTCCCCTTAGCTCAGGGCCACCAGAAAGGTCTTCTTGGGCGGGGTACCATCATCATTAGGAGTGGAGAGCTTCCCACTTCCATATGGCCATGTTGTCCCTCTTAGCTCAGGGCTACTAAAAAGGGCAGCCGTGGGGGGACCACAAGTCAAGGCTACCAGGTGAGGCTGGGACAGGCAGAACTCTGACTTAAGGTTCAACTCCTGTCTAACTAATGACACTGCTCTTCACGGATAGAGTGCCATTGTCTGCAAGCTCTGATGTAGGAAAGGTTGAGAATTTCCCTTGGAATATCCTCTCTGACCCTTAGAATATGTAGCAAAGTTACATTTAATTTTTAAACGTTGAGGGGCTTCCTGGTTTGTTTGTTTTTTTTCATTATGACTATGGCTCAATTCACCTGTGGTCTAAGAATATAATCTAGTTAATTTCAGGCTTTAAAATGTGTAGACTTGCTTCATGGCCCAACATTTTGTCTACTTGGGTAAATATCCTCGGACCATTTGAGAATAATGTATCCTGTACTTAATGTGTAATGTTCCATATATGTCAATGAGGTCACATTTGTTGCCAGTGTTTCCTCTGCTTTTTCTATCAGATATTGAGAAAGGTATATCTTCAAACAATGCTACTCTAGTCAGTATTGCATTGGAGAATCTACCAAGTGCTATAAGGCAAGAGAAACAAAAAGAATAAGAATTGGGGGGATAATTGTGACTATGCACAGATAATATAAAGGTGTACATAGAAAATATAAAATAGTCTATAAATACAGTATTAGAATTCAAAATGGAAAACTTGCAAATCTTAGAACCAAGAAAGCAATCCAGAAAGCAGC
>ML108429.1:0-13159 GCA_003697995.1 Taxidea taxus jeffersonii
GATGCAGGACTCGATCCCAGGACCCTGAGATCATGACCCAAGCCAAAGGCAGAGGCTTTAACCCACTGAGCCACCCAGGCACCCCTGACTTTAGCTTTCTTTAACCTGGAGCAGTTCCTGAACCTTTCATCCTTCATGCCCTGGGGCAGTTTTGAAGAAAACAGTCCTGTTATTTCTCTTGCATGTTTCTACTTTTTATGCGTGTGTGCGTGCATATTTATATCTATTAAGAGTTTGGATGCATGGATTCTTCTTTTGTTCAATGGATTATAATCTATTATTATACTTCCATATTGTGATACACAATTGTCAGAGTTGCCCTCTTTAAGCTGGCTCCCATGTCTCTTTAATGCCCTAATACTTTTTTTTAGCACTTATTTTCTGGCACAACAAAATATTCCAGACTCTCCTGGTAGCTTCCTTGCTCCCACCCAAGCTGGAATCAGGAAGCAGCTCTCAAGGGGCCCTGGACCGTGGAATTTTTCTGTGGAATATTTAGAAACCAAGATCTGAGAACTAGGTATGTGTAGATCAATCTATCATCTCCCCCCCCATAACTTTCCCATAACACTGATATGTCCTGTTCCACTCCAGCCCCACAAAGTTCTTGCTCACTTCTTTCAGTCCATATTTGTTCTTCCCTGCTTCCCAGCAACATCTGCATGTTTACTCGCACGTTCAATCCCCACATACTCAGAATAATTTCAGAATTGCTATGCCACTATCACTATTGCAAACTTACTAAGAACTTAAGATTGGCAGTTCTTCTTTTCTTTAGAACAGAGGGTACCCAAAGGTGACTTGAATTAGTTGTATTTTTCCCCCTTCCAGGGGGTTACTTTTATTCATCTAAAATAGAGTTGGGGGGCGCCTGGGTGGCTCAGTGGGCTAAGCCTCTACCTTTGGCTCAGGTCATGATCTCAGGGTCCTGGGATCGAGTTCCACATCTGGCTCTCTGCTCAGCTGGGAGCCTGCTTCCTCCTCTCTCTCTCTCTCTGCCTGCCTCTCTGCCTACTTGTGATCTCTTTCTCTGTCAAATAAATAAACTCTTTAAAAAATAAAATAATATAGAGTTGGGTTCATTTATTTATGTCTGTATTCCATTGTTTACTTCCACAAGAATGTGAACAACAAGAACAAGAACTAAGGAAACTTCATTTACCCCTAACCCTCATAGGTAATCAATTTTATTAGTGTGAGTTTTCACTTATGTTTTTCTTTCCTTTTTTTAAAAGTTTTTTTTTAAGATTTTATTTATTTATTTGTTAGAGAGAGAGAGCGAGAGCGAGCACAGGCAGAGTGGCAGGCAGAGGCAGAGGGAGAAGCAGGCTCCCTGCCGAGCAAGGAGCCCGATGTGGGACTCGATCCCAGGACACCGGGATCATGACCCGAGCCGAAGGCAGCCGCTCAACCAACTGAGCCACCCAGGCGTCCCTAAAAGATTTTTATTTACTTGTTTATTTATTTGCTTATTAGAGAGAGAGAGCAGGAGAGGTGGGGGTGGGAGGAAGAGGAGTAAAAGGAGAGGGAGAAGCAGGTTTCTCATCAGCAGGGAGTCTGATGCAGGGCTCCATCTCAGGACCCTGGGATCACAGCCTGAGAAGGCAGATGCTTGAAACAACTGAGCCACCCAGGCACCCCTTCTTGTGTTTTTCTTTGCAAAAATTTGCAGATACGTTTGTTTTCTTATTTTCCCTTCTTCCTTGAACAAGAGGTAGCATAGTTTAGACTATAAACTTTGCTTTCTTCACTTAATATATCCTGGAAATCAGTCCATATCAAATCACAGTGATATATATCATTTCTAAATTGCATATAAGACAACATTCTATTAATTTACCAAATAATTTGAGTGACAGCATGCCAGCCACTGAGCTAGACATGAAGTACAGGAAAATGGATAAATATAATCCCTGCCCTTTATAACTGCAGACTTCATATGAGCAAAACCATCCCAGTGTTCTGGGAGCCCAGAGGAGCGAGTCAGTAACAGGATGTTCAAAAGGACTGACCCTTGACCTTGAAGAATGAGAAGGTAAGTGAAGAAATAGCACCTGTAAAAGAAGAGTTGAAAATGAAAAAGTGTGTCATGGAAGTGGGAGTTTCATGAGGCTAAAACTTAGAATTTGAGGGTCGGAACAGAATGTGAGTGTGAGGGAGAAAGAAGGTGCCGGGATTCCCAGGAGAATGCTGAATTGTGTGACTTAAGCATCCAAGAAACATGGTCTTTAAGACACCACTCAAATCCATTCTCTTCACAATGATTTATTTTTTTAAAGATTTTATTTATTTATTTGACAGAGATCACAAGTAGGCAGAGAGGCAGGCAGAGAGAGAGGAGGAAGCAGGGCTCTTGCTGAGCAGAGAGCCCGATGCGGGGCTTGATCCCAGGACCCTGGGATCATGACCTGAGCAGAAGGCCGAGGCTTAACCTACTGAGCCACCCAGGCGCCCTATTTTTAAATTCTAGATTATTTATTTGACACAGAGAGAGATCACAAGTAGGCAGAGAAGCAGGCAGGGGGTGGGGGGAGCAGGCTCCCCACCCAGCAGAGAGTCCGATGCAGGGCTCGATCCCAAGACCCTGAGACCATGACTTGACCCTAAGGCGGAGGCCCAAACCACTGAGCCACCCAGGCGCCTCCCCGTCACAAGGATTTAACTGACTACCCACATTGTGCTAGGTACTGCTGGAGCAGTAACAGTAAGATCCCAACCCACAGGGAGCCGACAGAAGCAAGAAGAAAGAATTAAATGAGCTCTTAGAATGAAGTGGGGAAATTTGTGGGCCAAGCCTAAAAGGAGCATAGAAGCCTGGAGTGAGATAGGAGTGCAGGAATACTTCCTAAAAATTAAGACCAACTTTTAGCTACGTACTGGTTTGTAGTAGAGGTTTGGGAAGGGTTCCAATGCTAATGTCTGGAGCCAAGGGAGATTGAGACATTGGAAGTTTCACTGTGATTAAGAACACAGACTCATCGCTGCTCTACTCTGTTCTTCTCACTGCAAAACCTAATCTCTAAAAATGCAAATCTGACCTCTTTGTTTTCTGTGAAGGGTTCCCCAGTACTTTGAGGACAATGTCCAAGTCTCTTTAAAATCGAGTTCCAGGTTCCTTACATCTCCAGGCTCATTTTTTTTCAACCACTTTTATACTTCTGACACGCTGACGTTTTCTTAATTTGTCACATCCCCCGCCTAGAAATTCATCACCCAACGCTGGATTCGGTGTCTCTCCTATCCGCTCTTATGGTGCCCTACGCTTCACCTAATAGATCTCATCTAATCGTCTGAGTCTACCACTAGCTGGAACTTGGGGAGGGCAGGAAGAGGTTGAATTACGGTTGTATCCATTGCATCTAGCTTAATGTCCTAATGCCCAGCTAATTTTGAATGAATGAGGCTGGCTTCATTGCAGAGTTGAATGAAGAATTTTCAATTAGACCTTGGGTACTTTGGCCTTCAGTCTCTTTGTTACTACAGTTTAAGGGTTCATTCTAGGGCATGGAGAAACCAATTAGGTATTAAACCATTGAAGCTTACAATGATTTCGAATTTAGCATAGGTTTATCTGCAACATGCTGAGTTTCAAACCTGTAACTTTAATGTCCATCAGTCTTGTATTTGAAGCAGACAAGGTCAACAGTAGCTCCTCCTGAAACCTACCAACCGACTAAGAGGCGCAGTCGCGTGTTTAGACCCGGGATTTCTTTGCACTTAGACTCCGCCCACGGGCCCCTAAATGGCGGAAGAACTGCACGCTACGTCGTGACATCTCACACAACTGCGGAGGTATCCCGACGCTACGCCACCGGTGTAGGCGGGGCGGCCGGTTCTTCCTTCCTCAAGGCTACTTCGGCTCCTCCCCCAGCGCTTCACACGCTCATTGTGAAGCGACAGCGGCAGCCAACCTCTAGGGCTGTCTGAGACCTAGAGACCCTAAATCTTCGGCGCGCGTGAGCGCCCGCGCTGCTCCTTCTCCCCTCCAAGGGTTAGGGGCGCGAGATTCGCCTCTTTTTATTCTCTCCTCTCCTGCCCGGAGCCAACCGCCCGGGTACGCGGGGACATCTCGCGCCGCCGCTCCCTCCTCCCTGCCCCTCCCCCTTCGGGAGCTCCCGCCCGCGCGCTCCTCCTCCTCCCCTTTCCCCGGCGACGCGCACGCGCGCCAGGCCGGCTCGCGCCCTCTCGCTTTCCTCCGGCCCGCGAGACCCCCTCCCCTTCCGCCTCGCGGCGCTTCCTCGCGCCGCGGTCTTCTCTATCCACCCCCGACATCGCGGGGCTCCCCCCGCCCGCCAACGGCGGGTCCCCGGCTTCCCAAGCCCCCTCGCTTCCCGCGCTCTACAGCGGGGGCCTAGCCCCGGCCTCCTCTCTCCCTCCCTTCCCCCTAATTCCCCTTCCGGACGCTGCCATCATGTTGAAGCCTCAGCCGCCACAACAGACCTCCCAGCCCCAGCAGCCGCCCCCCACGCAACAGGCCGTGGCCCGCCGGCCTCCCGGGGGCACCAGCCCTCCCAACGGCGGCCTCCCGGGGCCCCTGGCCTCCACCTCGGCTCCCGCAGGGCCTCCCGCGGTCGCTTCTCCCTGCCTGGGGCCTGCAGCCACCGCCGGGAGTGGGCTCCGCCGGGGAGCCGAGGGCATCTTGGCGCCGCAGCCCCCGCCGCAGCAACAGCATCAGGAGAGGCCGGGGGCAACGGCTATCGGCAGCGCCAGGTAAGGAGGGGTGGGTTTCCGGGCGCTGGAGCCGAGGCTGCGGGGCGGCTCGGCTCCGGCCCAGCGGCCGGGACCTGAAGACACCGCGCGAGGCGGGAACCTAGCCCGGCCACCCTTGCGGGGCGCCGGGAGGAGTGGGGAACTCCCGTGAGGCTGGGGCTGGGTCCCCTCAGGTCCTAACAGGTCAGAGGGAAAGGGTTCCCGGGCGGCCACTGGGACATTTGGGGGCCGTGCTCGGCTCTCAGAGCCTAGTTGGGCCTTGGGGCTCGGGCCTTAAGGGCAGGCGGGGCGCATCCCGCCAGGGCCGTCAGAACGAGGAGTTGGGGGGGCGAAGAGGATCGGGGTCCCCGGCTCCATTACCACGAAGGGTCTCGCGGTCCCCGGCTTCAGCCAATGGGGAGTCAGCTGCGGGAAGGGGTCCCCGGCCGTAGCCAATAGAGGGGGGCGCGCGGCCCACAGTTTGGCCAATGGGGAGGGAGGGACTTGGGAGCGGGTTGCTACCTCCCCCTTCCCGGTCTGGCCAGTAGGAGGGGAGCGGGGTGGGCGGGGGGGACGGAAGGAGGGACTGGGAGGACTGCGGGCTGGGAACCTCCAGCGCGCGCGCTCTTCCCGTACGTGCGCGCGGATGCTCTGTCTTATGACCCAGGCATTCGTGAGCTGCGGGTAACCTATAGGGCAGGGTTTGGGAGTGTGCGTGGAGGGGCTCGCCTGGTGTTTGTGGATGAGTGGTGGACACCCCGCTCGGTTTCTTCTGTGTGTGGCTTAATGGAATTGAGAGTGGCGGTACACGCAGGCGCAGTGGGTTCTGGTCGCGGGAGGGGGGATTTGGAGGCCCGTGGGCCTTTCTGCGCAGGCGCAGGCCGGGCGAGGCCTCCCGGTGGATGGCTTTTGCGGCTGCGCTGTCCCCCAGCCCCGCCAACGGCCCCCTCATCGCCCTCCTCAACCGACGGTTACATCAGCCAGCGAGGAACTGGGTACAGGGCGATCGGTGACCCCTCCTGGAGTGGGTAGCATTGAATGATTAAAAAAGGTCGAGAGGGTGGGTTATAAAGGGGGTACCCTCCTCCCAGAGTTTGGGGCGTAAGGCTGGTGAAAATGATTGTCTTCTCTGTTTGAGAGGTAATGTGCCTGAGCTACGTGGTTCCGAATCTGCGTTCCCTGAGCTTTCGCCTTTATGTCTAGGGTGGATTGTTGGCTAACGACTACTGTAGCGTTGCTTTCTTGGAAGCATGGGGCCCTGGCCCCTTGGAGAAAGTGAGAAGGTCGTGTCGAATTGACAACCATTGTTGATTGAGGTCTGTTTTAGTAGCGTTTGGTGGAAATGTGTTTACTGGCTTTTACGGTCTATACCTCCCTTTTGTAAGGTGAGAGTTTGAAAATCTTGTGGGTAATTGGTTTGTAGTCTAACGCAGGGTATGTGGTTCTAGAATACCAAGTTATTTGGAATGAACTGTGTTTAAGAGGGATAGAATGTAGTTTAACTGGGGCGCCTGGGTGGCTTAGTGGGTTAAAGCCTCTGCCTTTGGCTCAGGTCATGATCCCAGGGTCCTGGGATCAAGCCCTGCATCAGGCTCTCTCTGCCTAGAGTCTGCCTCCCCACCTCCACCGTCTCTGCCTGCCTCTCTGCCTACTTGTGATCTGTGTCTGCTGTCAAATAAATAAGATCTTTATTTTAAAAATGTGTTTAACTAGTTTTTTGTTTCCTTTCTCATAGGGGACAGAGCACAGGAAAGGGACCCCCACAGTCACCGGTGAGTGCCACTCCCCACCCTCAAAGCACAGAGGTCCATGTGGGCATATAGGACAGATCATGTGCACAGATAGTCAGTTGGGCTCAGAAGAGTAGGGACCCAGCACATACAGAGTGGTTGAGTGGAGTGTGGGTATTTAGAAGGAAGGTGAGCTGTTGACTGGCTATTTAATTCTGTGTTGTTGGTAGGTGTTCGAGGGTGTCTACAACAATTCCAGAATGCTGCATTTTCTTACAGCTGTTGTGGTAAGTGGGTACCTAACCCCTAGTTTGTTTGAGGAATATAATGCACCAGTTTGCTGGAGACTCTTCTTTTTCCCCGCTCTTTCAGGGCTCCACCTGTGATGTAAAGGTGAAGAATGGTACCACCTATGAAGGTATCTTCAAGACTCTGAGCTCAAAGGTTAGTGTATTCACATTAGCTGATTTTTGCAATTTCATGAAAGGAAGAGGAGAATGAGATAGGCTAATTGGAGATGTGTGTTGAATGGTGTTGGACAACATTGTGTTACTCATTTCTCTAGGCCTGTCTCAGAATAATGCTAGAAGCAATAAGAAGTGTGGGTTGGAATTGGAAGGCTGAGTACTTTAACGTTAAAATTTTTACTTAGTCCTGGGCTGATACTGAGAAGACTGTGTGACAGTGTGGTGTTGGGATGAGGTTAGAAAGGGTAAAAGAAAAATAGTCCTATTTTTACCATCACATTTCTTGATACTGACCCTTTACTGTTTGGAAATGGGACTTTTATAGTTTGAATTAGCAGTAGACGCTGTACACCGGAAAGCATCTGAGCCAGCAGGTGGCCCTCGTCGGGAAGACATTGTGGACACCATGGTGTTTAAACCAAGCGATGTCATGCTTGTCCACTTCCGAAATGTTGACTTCAATTATGCTACTAAAGGTATCATATTGGGTCTTTATGTCAGACTAGAGGGCAGAGAGCAGTTATATAATGACTTGAATTTTTTTCTTCCCCCTTTACCATCTTTTTTTTCCTGAGGAGGAGGGCTATGTTTTTGTTTGTTTTTTGTTTTTTTTTTATTTGAGAGAGCGAGAGCATTAGATCCTACGAGCAAGGGGAGGGGTAGAGGGAGAACCAGACTCCCCGCTGAGCAGGGAGCCCGATTTGGGACTCAGTACCAGGACCCTGATAACATGATCTGAGCTGAAGGCAGATACTTTACCAACTGAGCCACCCACGCCCCTAGGTTTTTCTTCTTGAGAATATGTTTTGATGTCTAAGATACAGTGGGACGAATTCTGGCCTGTGTTGTGGTCCTTCGTGTTTCCGTTGCTTTGCTTTCAACTCCTTGGTGCTCTTGAAGTCTTTTTTTTTTTTTTTTTAAGATTTTATTTATTTATTTGAAAGACAGAGATCACAAGTAGGCAGAGAGGCAGGCAGAGAGAGAAGGAGGGGAAGCAGGCTCCCTGCTGAGCAGAGAGCCCGATGTGGGGCTCGATCCCAGAACCCTGGGATCATGACCTGAGCAGAAGGCAGAGGCTTTAACCCACTGAGCCACCCAGGTGCCCCCCCCCTTTTTTTTAAGATTTTATTTATTTATTTGAGAGAGAGCATGAAAGGGGAGAAGGTCAGATGGAGAAACAGACTCCCCATGGAGAAGGGAGCCGGATGCCTTGGGCTCCCTGCCCAAGCCTGGGACTTGATCCTAGGACTCTGGGATCATGACCTGAGCTGAAAGCAGTCTCTTAACCAACTGAACCAGTCAGGCGCCCTGGTCCTCTTGCACTCTTAAGATGAGGCTTCTTGTGCTGTACCACCTACACCCTATCTCTCCCCCAACCCTGACACACATTTTCCTTTGCTTCCCAACTACTTACTGAGGGTGGGAATGTTGGGAGAGGCTGTGGAATAATCCCCTGACTCCTGATCTTCGGCTCCGCCCCCACAGATAAGTTCACTGATTCAGCCATTGCCATGAACTCGAAGGTGAATGGGGAGCACAAAGAGAAGGTGCTTCAGCGCTGGGAAGGGGGCGACAGCAACAGCGATGACTATGACCTGGAGTCTGACATGGTACGGCCCCCCTTCTCTGAGAGCCGGGCATGCTGCTGCTCGAGTACAGGTTGTTGACTGTGATGTCACTCTTGGAATCAAGAGTTGCTTCTGGGGAGCGGGGAGAAGGGTTTTTTACTATGGCCTGTTGATGGCTGTCACATTCCAAATGAAAAGGTACATAAAATAACAAAAACAAAAATACCTATTCTCTCACCATCTGCAATTGACAGCTATTAACATTTACTTCAAGATTTTTTTTCCCTTCAATTTAACAAAGCATAGACAAGATTGTGGACTGTGTAGTAGACCCATGTCCTTCCAGAAACAAGGACTTTGAAACATTTAAGATTCCTCACGAGTTAATGCATTATTATGGTATACTTAACTTGCACAAGAATTTACCTTCCTCCCAAAAAAAGAATTTACCTTCCCTGATTGTTTTTGATTTTTTTTTTCATATTGGTATGTAGATCCAGTCATTGCTTTCATCTGTTTTGTCTAGTTTTGCTTATATATGTATATGGGCGTATAAATACACAGTAAAATGTATTTATCATTTTCCTTATTGATAGGTATTTGTTACCGTTATTTTGCCATTAAAAATAGTGCCTTACTGGACTTTAGACTATGTCCCCATGTAATATATACCAAAATTTTCTAGGACATAAACCTGGAGATGGACTCATTAGGTCTTAAGACTTTGGTTTTACTAGTGGTTGCCAGTTTATACTACAGTTGGAAGTACTAGTTTATATTTCTGCCACTCTTGTTCTTATTTTTCCACTCTGGGTTTGGTCAGATTTGTGTGTTTTTCAGCCTTGTGGAGGAGAATGACACGCCACTGCTGCTTTCCTTATTGCGTTTTAAAACATTCTCCTTCCTCCCTCCTTAGTCCAATGGATGGGACCCCAATGAAATGTTCAAGTTCAACGAGGAGAACTATGGTGTGAAGACCACCTATGACAGCAGTCTTTCTTCTTACACGTGAGTCTCTTGGTATCTCCCAGATGGTGTAGTTTGAGGCATGGGGTCGTGGCATGTGTTCATGCTTTTCTGGGTGTCCAGGTTGCCCTCTCCCCACTTCTGGTCTGCCTTTGTTGTTGTCCCCTCAAAATATCAGGCCATCTCATGGGTAGAATTAGCTGTTTTCTCGTCCATTCACCTATTCTTTTCCTCTAGAATTTAAAACATACTTACATATGCATATAAGTACCCTGGTTCAGAGATTGGCCTTGTTGCCCCACGTGAGACCTCGTGGATTGCCCGTTAAGTGCGCGCTGAGTTGTTGAAGAGGCTAAACATCTGCACACCTGCGCTGCTGATAGGACTCAAAGATGTTTCTCCTTTTTCTTCTCTTGTCCTCTGGCCCTGGGGTGGTGATCTATGGTGGTCCTTTCAGGGTGCCCTTGGAGAAGGACAACTCGGAAGAGTTTCGTCAACGGGAGCTGCGTGCAGCCCAGTTGGCTCGAGAGATTGAATCAAGCCCCCAGTACCGCCTGCGGATCGCCATGGAGAACGATGATGGGCGGACAGAGGAGGAGAAGCACAGTGCAGTCCAGCGGCAGGGCTCAGGACGAGAGAGCCCCAGCTTGGCATCTAGGTGATTGCTGGGGTCGGCCTGCTCTGTCAGGGGCTCTGTACAGGCCAGGGCTTGGGCCAAGAACTTTGTACACTCCTGTTTAACCTTCACAGCCATTTAAATGTAGGTTGGCACGGAGTTATTCCCAATTTTCAGGTTTAAGAACTAAGGCGTAGAGCAGATAAGTAGTTTGTCCAAGGTAACAAAGCTAAAGCTTATGGTAGAAGAAAATTTTTTGAGTTTTGATAGTCTTTTTTCTTCTGTATATTCATCCATAAGTATGCCTTAGTTTCTCCCTTTATAAAAACAAAATTAGGGATGCCTGGGTGGCTCAGTGGGTTAAAGCCTCTGCCTTCGGCTCAGGTCATGATCCCAGCCAGGGTCCTGGGATCGAGCCCCACATTGGGCTCTCTGCTCGGTGGGAAGCCTGCTTCTTCCCCCTCTCTCTCTGCCTGCCTCTCTGCCAACTTGTGATCTCTGTCAAATAATAAAATCTTAAAAAAAAAACAAAAAGCATACCCACTATTTAGTGACTTGTAAAAGTTATACCTTGAACTACAACATGATACTCCTCTTCTCATAGGTCAGGAGTGGTAGAATTGTAAAACTTTGACCAGGTTGGTCAGGTCAGGGTTGACACAAAAGGTCATAAGCCTCTAATTACAGAACATTTAACCAGAATAGATCTTAACGTGGGGATAGTGCAGAGAGCTGGAGCGTTTGTGTGTCCATGCGTGTGCGTGCCTGTGTGTACATGTCCATGCACTTTAGAAGGAAAAGCTTCATTTTTCCAAAATGTGTGGGTTTTATGACTAATTGACCTTACTTGAACTCTCCCCCTAGGGAGGGAAAGTACATCCCTCTACCCCAGCGAGTTCGGGAAGGTCCCCGGGGAGGAGTTCGATGCAGTAGTTCCCGGGGTGGCCGGCCTGGCCTTAGCTCTTTGCCACCTCGTGGCCCTCACCACCTTGACAGTAGCAGCCCTGGCCCGGGTTCTGAGACACGTGGTATCAATGGAGGTGAGTTCTGAAGCGGGCTTTTTTTGGGGGGTAGGGAAGAGGATAGGAAGGAAGCAGGAAGGATAATTGAAAGGATGGGTGGTCTGAAAGGGTGATGCGTTGGTGATAATGTAATAGCAGATACTCTGCCTCTTTTTTCCCATCTTAAAAAAAAAAAAATTAGGCCCTTCCCGCATGTCCCCTAAGGCACAGCGGCCCCTGAGAGGTGGTGCCAAGACTCTGTCTTCACCCAGCAGTAGGCCTTCTGGAGAAGCTTCTGTTGCACCTCCTCCTGCAGGTAAAATTCCAGCAGTGTTATATGAAGAAATAGAAGTTCGTGGGGGACTGTAAATGTCAGTTGTTGGAATGCTGGGATGGGAGACAGTTTTTAAAGAGATGTTTGGTGGGGAGATTGGATTTATGCTTTTTAGGGAAGAATTTGTTTCCCTCAACGTAGCAATGCCAGCGCAGCTGTCCATGGGATGTGTTTGGGTGGCGCATGTCTTTTGTTTAAATTAGTAATCAGAGCGCCTGGTGGGCTCAGTCAGTGGAGCAGGCTACTCTTAGGGTCGTGATCTTAGGGTGGTGAGTTCAAGCCCCACATTGGGCGCAGAGCTTACTTCAAAAAAAAACCAAAAGCAAAACAAAACAAAATAAAAAAAACGAGCAACTTTTTAGTTGTCAACATTTTGAAACAGGAGGCATAGAAAATTTACAGTTTCTTTGGAAATAGAGAAAGTTCTGCAAACACAATGTGTCTTGCAGCATAACACTAGTTTGCTGGACTATGGTGTGAGTGCCCCTGTAAACATTCCAGTCTTTTTTGCTGCCAGTGAATGTATCTTACCTGCTTATGTTATCTGCTTTGCTCTTTTGGGCGTGTAGGTTTGTGACCTTGCATATAAAAAGGGATAAACTTTCCTTGGTCTTTCTAGTGGGTTCCCTATGCCTCTTACTCACTGAATAGCAGTAACCATTGTACAGCTTTCCCTTTTCTTCCAGTGGGCCGGATGTACCCCCCGCGCTCTCCCAAGTCGGCTGCTCCTGCCCCAATATCAGCTTCCTGTCCTGATGCTCCCATGGGCTCAGCAGTACCGACCTCTTCGGCTTCCATCCCTGTGACATCATCGGTTGTGGATCCTGGAGCAGGCTCCATTTCCCCAGCTTCTCCAAAGATCTCATTGGCCCCCACAGATGGTAAGAGCCAGGTAGTTGAGGGCTTATGGACAATATGAAGTGTGGTTCTGGACAGAAGGACCTTCAGGCATATGTCTCTTCTTGCTCAGTAAAAGAACTTCCAGCCAAGGAACCTGGGAGAACTCTGGAGTCCCAGGAGCTGTCCCGGATAGCTGGGAAAGGTGAGAATTGGTGGGGGTGGGGGCTGTTGTTAGTTTTTTGTTGTTTTATTTAAGGTTTTATTTATTTGACAGAGTGGGTACAAACGGGGAGCAGTAGGGGAAAAGGGAGAAGCAGGCTCTCTGCTAGCTAAGCAGGGAGCCCAATGGACACTCGATCCCAAGACCCCAAAATCATGATCTGAGCCGAAAGCAGATGGTTAACTGACTGAACCACCCAGGCACCCCCTTTCTTTTGTTTTTGTTTTTCTGAGGTGTGATGTCCTTTTGATGAGGGGAGCATTTTAGTGCAGGGTTCAGAAACAGTGTCTTGTCAGTTGTGTAATTTTAGTTCTATAGGATTCTTTTTCTTTTTTTTTTTTAAAGATTTTATTTATCAGATAGAGATCATAAGTAGGCAGAGAGGCAGGCAGAGAGGGAGGAAGGGAAGCAGGCCCCCTGTTGATCAGAGAGCCTGATGCAGGCTCCCAGGACCCTGGGATCATGACCCAAGCCGCAGGCAGAGGCTTTAACCCACTGAGCCACCCAGGCACCCCAGTTCTATAAGATTCTTAAGAGCTTTTTTCCCCCTTTGTCATTTGGGGTACTGGCATTGTAGCCACCTTTAAGAAAAGTGTGTTTCCTCCATTTTTCCCTATTTCTCATAGTTCCTGGCCTTCAGAATGAACAGAAACGCTTTCAACTGGAAGAACTGAGGAAATTTGGGGCCCAGTTTAAGGTGAGAGGAGTGTGGGAGTGAGCTAGGGTGT
>ML108429.1:28592-39661 GCA_003697995.1 Taxidea taxus jeffersonii
GGCACCTGGGTGACTCAGTTGGTTGAGCAGCAGCCTTCTGCTCAGGTCATGATCTCAGGGTCCTGAGATGGAGCCCCACATCAGGCTTCCTGCTCAGTGGGGAGTCTGCTTCTCCCTCTCCCTCTGCTGCTCCTCCTGCCTCTGCTCTCTCGCTGGTGCGCACTCTCTCTCCAGCAAATAAATAAAATCTTCTTAAAAATAATTAATAAATAGAAATAAGTCCATTTAAGAAGCAGTATGCGCTAGATAATATTATGGGAAGTATAAACATATGGCAGATTTGGGGGCAGATGGTACACGAATGACTGCAGTTCGAGAAACACAGCACTCAGAAGAGTCCGAAGGGAGAAGATTTTTTTTGTAGAGCTGTTGCTGTTGCTGTTGACTGTAGTATCATCTGTAATCGAAGTCTTTTTTTTTTTTTAAGATTTTATTTATTTGACAGAGAGATCACAAGTGTGCAGATAAGCAGGCGGGCGGGTGGGAGAAGCAGGCTCCCTGCTGAGCAGAGAGCCTGATTCGGGGCTCAATCCCAGGACCTTGAAATCATGACCGGGGCCGAAGGCAGAGGCTTAGCCCACTGAGCCACCCAGGCGCCCCAATAGTTGGAAGTCTTGATTTACAGACAACAGAATTTACATTGGCTGGTTTACGCAGAAGAAGGATTTTTTTAAGGGTTTGAGTTAGCTTATAGAACTGTTGGACAGGCCAGAGAAACAACTCCCAAGCCATGGAACTGATCCGTTGTGGGAAGAAAAGCGGGGTTCTCGCCACCGCCACCAAACACTAAGGGCCAGGCCTTAGGCTCATCCGCGACACCTACTGCTCATGGCACTGCAGCCGCTTCTGCCTCCAGAAGGTGGCCTTCCCTTCCTCCCGACCCTCCGGCCTCCAAAGCCAGGCAGATTCAAAGCCTCCCTTGAATGCATCTGATTGGAGAAGCCTAGATCATCCTGTGTCTGTATCTGTATCAGAAGAACCTAAGAGAGGCCACGTAACTTTGACGTTGGGAGAGCAGACGTGCTAGCGGGCTGGAGGTCCAGCCACAGGAAATACAGATGTCCAGCATGGGGCTGTGGGAGCGTCATTTTGGCATGGCCACTAGTGAGGTAGTAATAGGGTGGGCTCAGAGTTGCCGAGACTTGGGGGCAGTGCCAGAGGAAGAAGGAAGGCTGTCTGCCGGAGCAACATAGCCAGCAGGCAGGGCTGGCGGGCAGACAGCAAAGGAAGTGGAAAACAATCAGGACTTTAGGAGGCTGTGAATTTGCTTGGAGAAAGGTTTTTCTCTTTCAGATATGTATTTTGAGTGACTGTAGTTAAAGACAGGTTCTTGGTGCAGAATCTGGAACTCTTTAAAAAGATACTCTTGAAATCAAATGGGTCCCATCCCAGCATTCTGTGAGCTCCTGCCTAACACCCATGTTTCCATCTTCCTACAGACAGGGCCCTGATTTTGTTCAAGGTGGTCCTTTCCCCAGTTCCGGGAATAAATCCTGACAGGCCTCGTCTACTTCTGGTGGGCCTATTCTCCTTGCCAGGGGCTTTGTTTAGGGTTGAGTTTGTGACTTCTTTGGGGCCCGTGATGGGTAAGTGGTGATCTACTCTGGGGGCCTTCCAGGAAAGGGTCTCTCACCCTCCAGGAGACACCGAAGAGACGGACTGCCTTCTGACTCTGGATGTGTCTGGGTCTGGATGCAAAGCCTGGAGCTTCTGCCTGTGTTATTTCCTTTCAGTGATGAAGCCAAAATCCAGAAGAGGGCAAAACAGAGGAGTTTAGAAGACCGGACTCCTTACGCCAGACTGTCCCAGTTGTCTGTTTACATCCAGATACCTCCTAAAAGAGAACCTGTCTCATGGCACTTAATACCCTAAGACGTATTTCTTGGTTTCACTTGTCTGAGACCAAGCGGCCTGAGAGGGACCAGGACTGGACTTCTTTTATGTCTGTATCCTCTGCCTGGGCCACTGTCGGGCTCTGTATGATTGCACCTGAACTACTAATGAGCCTTCCAAGTCAGGGTGCTGCCAAGTGGTGTTACAGACCTAACATGTCCAAAACAGGGCCCTCGTTCTCTTCCAGGCTCTGCTTCCACCTCTGAATAAGCAATGCTCCCTTTCTCCCTTCCCCTCAACCCTGGTATCTAATCCACTTACCCAGTCCTGCTGGTTTTCTGTCCAAAATAAATCTTGGATATCACCATTTGTCTGTCTCCACTGCTGACCCTGTGGTTCAGTCTAGGATCTTCTGTCACCTAGGTTGCTCACAACCTCGACAGTGGTTCTCCCAGCTCCTGTTCTCAATATCTGGCAAACCCATGCCCACACAGTAGTCAAGATCAGCCCTGGAAATGTGGATCAGAAGGGGCACCTGGCTGGCTCGGTCCGTAGAGCATGCAACTTTTTTTTTTTTAAGATTTTTAATTTTTATTTATTTGAGAGCGAGAGAGCATGAGCCAGGGGATTGGAGGGAAGAAGGAGCAGGAGAGGGAGAAGCAGGCTCCACAACTGATCCCGGAACTCTGGGATCATGACCTGAGCCAAAGGCAGACACTTAACCAACAGAGCCGCCCAAGCACCCCAAGCATGTGACTCTTGATCTTAGGGTTGTGAAATTGAGGTTCTCATTGGGTGTAGAGATTAATGAAATAAATAGATAAATAAAAGATTCCCTTTCAGTTTTAATCAATTAGTTAAGCTTGGGTCAGAAATTACACACACACACACACACACACACCCCTCCCATGACTCCTTACTACACTTAGAATAAAACCCCAACTCCTACTTTAAAGGGGCAAACTGTATGGCAGGGAAATTATACCTCAATAAGCTGTTACATAAAAATCCAAACTCCTCCCTGTGGCCCGCCTCTTTGACCCCAACCAGTATGATTTTCCTCTTACTCGCTGCCAACCACGCTGGCCATTGTGGTCTGCAATCATCCCCCAGTTGTTTCTACCTTAGGATATCTGTAAATGCTCTTCCCTTTCCCTGGTGTGTTCTTCCTTGTAGCTTTTACCAGGGCTCTTTGTCCTGTCATTCAGCTCTGCCTCCGATGTCGATGTTACCTCTTCTATCTAAAGTAGCCCCCCATCACCCTCTCCTCACTGGTCCTCTTTGGTTTCCTTCATAGCACCTAAACTTCCTTTTTTTTTTTTTTAATATTTTATGTACTTATTTGGCAGAAGGGCAGGCAGATAGGAGGAAGCAGGCTCCTTGCTGAGCAGAGAGCTTGACACGGGCTCGATCCTGAGACCCCGAGACCCTGAGATCATGACCTGAGCCGAAGGCAGAGGCTTAACCCACTGAGCCACCCAGGTGCCCCGATAGCACCTAAATTTCTAAAATTATCTTATTTGTTTGCTTGTTGGCTGGTTTGTGGGGTTGCTGCTGTTCCCTGTCTCACCAGGTCATGACAGTAAGAGCTTATTTTTTAACTCTAAACAGTGCCTAACCAACACTCAGGTGAAGAAGTCTTTGTTGAAGGAATTATGTGTTGAATTATCTCAGTTGAGCATGTGTGTCGGGCTTGTTAAGTATCCTGATGTTTTCAGTGGAAAGCAAATTTTGTATTCACATTCACGTTGAAAATAAAGGTCAACCACCGTAACTTTTGAAGTCTCTGCTTTATTATCTATAAAATGGGGATGGAGTGAGGAAGTTAAACTTTATGATTTCTAAGATTTTTTACCGCTCTTTAGAGGACGGGGTCTGGTGTCATTGAAATGAGTACTAGACTGGTCAGCAACTTAGTAGATGGGGCGCTAGGGCTCAGAATTTTGTCCTCAGTGCCCCTCAACAGACGTACTGGAAGCTCAAGGGCATTCTTCACTCTTCCCCCACCAGCCAGCCTTGGCAGTGTCTCCTCAGAAATCTTGGGGCACCTGGGTGGCTCAGTGGGTTAAGCCTCTGCCTTCCGCTCAGGTCATGGTCTCAGGGTCCTGGGATCGAGCCCCGTCGGGCTCTCTGCTCAGCAGGGAGCCTGCTTCCTCCTCTCTCTCTGCCTGCTTCTCTGCCTACTTGTGATCTGTCAAGTAAATAAAAAAAAAATCTCACCGGCTATTGTCCTTGCTACTAACTCCACCATACTGCCCTGGCCAGGTCAGCATCAGCCCCTCCTGGACCACAACCCCAGTCTCCTCTCTGCTTCTCATCCCCACCTGCCCCACACCAGCCCTGGATTTGGGGCAGGGGATCCTGACCAAAGCACCAAAGCTGGATTTGACATCCCAGAAGACAAAAGAGGAGAAATCTCCATCTCTTGGGGGTGGGGTAGGGTGAGCCTCCAGTAGAATCCCACAAGCAACCACTTCCCCTTCTGTCAGAGACCCTGGTTATCCTCTGAAGAGCTGCCTCTGCTGTGCTCCGCCCATCCTGGTCTCAGGCGACAGGTCTCCCAGCCCGTGTTTACCAGTCAGCAAAATCTATCCCTTGTGATCACAAATGTTGAGTACTAGTGTACTCAAGTTCAGTTCTGGTACTAAGTGCCCGAAGTTAACTCAGACCCCACAGATTAAGGGCTCAGTCCTCCCCAGACTGCCCCCATTTCAGTTGAGAGATGCAAGTGGGGTCCCCCAGTCATCTTCACTTCTGACCAACCTGCTCCAGATCGGGGAGTTTCCCATGACCCCCCTACCCCCTCAGGTGTGATAATTTGCTAGAATAACTCACAGAATGCAGGATAACACTATACTTATGATTACATTTAGAGTAGAGAATACAAGTCAGGAACAGCTAAACGAAGAGAGACACAGAGTGAGGTTTGGGAGACCTGGTTTCATGTTTTAGGCATGATTAAGTATTGCCATGTGACTGAACTCAATCTCTAGGTCCCCCTCCCCTCCCTGAACATCCAGCTGCCTCAAAATCCCAACCCTCTGGGGTGCCGGCTGGCTCAGAAGAACATGTGACTTTTGGCCTCAGGGGTTGTGAGTTCAAGCCCCGTGACAGGTGTAGAGATTAATATACATACATACATAAATCTTTTTAAAAATCCCAACCCTCTATATTATGCTGAGCATAATAAGTCAATCAGAGAAAGACAATTATCATATGATTTCCCTGATATGAAGAGTTTGAGAAGCAATGTGGGGGGGGTTGGATAGGAAAAGAATAAATGAAACAAGATAGGATCAGGATCGGGAGGGAGACGAACCATGAGACTCTTAATCTCACAAAACAAACAGGGTGGCTGGGGGGAGGGGGGAGGGATAGGGTGGCTGGGTGGTGGGCATTGGGAAGGGTGTGTGCTATGGTGAGTGCTGTGAAGTGTGTAAACCTGGCGATTCACAGACCTGTACCCCTGTGGCTAATAATACATTATATGTTATAAATAAATAAATAAAATATCCCAACCCTCTAGTCACCAGGATAGTCTTTCTGGTGACCAGGCCTTATCCTGAAGCTGTTTACGGGCTTGCCATTAGTAACCTCAGTAGCTAAAACTTGGGTGTGATCTAAAGGGTACTTCTATTACTTGGTAAATTCCAAGTACTTCTAAAGTTCTGTGCCAGGAAGCTGGGACAAAAACCAAATTCTTTATTATACCTGGTGACCCAGGCAGAGTTGATGAGACTCAGTCCTGTTGCATTTGCCAGAGCCATTGGGAAAGCTATGATCTTTTTCCACTACGATTGTGAAGCTAGTAGGATGTACGCTTGGAGCTGCTGGTAGCCATCTTCCCACCTGTGAGGGGACAATCTGGAAAGCAGAGCTGAGAGACTGAGACCAAGTTCAAATGCCCGAAGTCATTCTACCTCTGATTTTTCAATTCTGTGAGCCAGTAAGTGCCCCCTCTTTTCATGTTTAAGCTCCCTTACATTGGGAGTGGTTGGAGGGTTTCATTACTGATAGCAAGAAGCATCCTGACTATCACATACCCTGTTCCTGAGAAGCTAGTATTTCTCCCTTTTACGTTAATACCTTGGCTTAATGTGGGCCCTGGATCTCACCATTCCCACCTTCCCCAAACCTCACTCCTTCAAATACTGTCCTTTCTACTGGCTCCTTTCCCTTTAGACTTTCCTCATGATCAGGTCTCCCTCAGGACAGCTCTCCATATCCTCCTACCGTTTCTTCACCACCTTCCATTCATTCCTCAGTCCACTACCATTTGGCTTCTGCTTCTACCACTTCCTTAAAATCACTCTCACCCTGGGGTGCCTGGGTGGCTCAGTTGGTTAAGCATTGGCTTTCGGCTCAGGTCATGGTCCCAGGGTCCTGGGATCAAGCCCCGAATTGGGCTCCCTGCTCAGCAGGGAGCCTGCTTCTCCCTCTCCCACTCCCCTTGCTTGTGTTCCCTCTCTCACTGTGTCTCTGTCAAATAAACAAAATCTTTAAACAGCTACTCTCACCGAAGTCCCTAAACAGTGTTAATGAGGAATAGAAGCAGAAAAATATTGACCTTTAGCCCGGAAAGCTGACCTAAAGCCTGCATAGCTCTGATAAGGATCAAATACGTGCTGGCTGCTACATTGTAAAGGGTCTCATGACTGTCTGTACGTGTCACCAATAGTTAACATCCAACTGAATGATAAGCACCAGAGAAATCTTGCGAAAGTAGTTTTACGAGTAGAAATTCGAAGAAAATATTTATGATCTAATATTCCCCACACGTCCCCCCCACTTTGAACACGGTGCATATAACCACCAGCTTCATACAGCAAAGGTAAAGCTCTTTCTGCCCATGAGTCTTGTCACCATGCAACAATAAATGCACTGCTTGGCACCAAAAACATCTCAATTTTTTTTTTTGAACGTCCACTCGTGGCCCCACAGCATCAGTCACTGATTGTTCTTTTTAAAGATTTTATTTATTTATTTGACAGACAGCGATCACAAGTAGGCAGAGAGAGAGGAGGAAGCAGGCTCCCTGCTGAGCAGAGAGCCCAATGCGGGGCTCGATCCCAGGACCCCGGGATCATGACTTGAGCTGAAGGCAGAGGCTTTAACCCACTGAGCCACCCAGGCGCCCCAGTCACTGATGTTTTAAACAGGAGACAATGGCAATGCCATGGATCACTTTTTAATCATTTGCTCGTGAGGTGTCTGACCAAGTGCCCCCATGCGCATGCTCTATACTCCAATACCCCCTGGTCTTTGTTGTGTGGTTCCTCTTCCAACGCAGTGTCCACATTTTTTTTTTCTGGTTTGGAGGGATGCCCTCAGGCTACAGAAGGCTTTGCCTTGATGAACTGACATCTCCAGGAGTGTCGCTTGGTGAGCAGCTAAGGCATGTAGGTATAGGGAAGGCCGCGCTCCCTTGTTTCTGGACAAATCTGACATATATCTATCATCCAGAGCTCCCTTGCAGTATCAAGTTGAACTTCTCTCTGCCTGAGATCACTTGTTTGTTTGGTTTTCTCTCCTTCCCTCTCCTGCTTCTCCCACTTTCTTACTGATTTCTTCTGGTAGCGCTGTTTGATGAAATCACTTGCACACACATCATCTCAAGGTCTACTTCTGGGAAACCTGACCCAAGGCATCATCTCGGCACTTTCTACTCCTCCTTTGCTGTCTACCTGATAAATGTGGATTGTTTTCCAGAATTAGGTCCTGGGTCCTATTCCCTCTATAGATATTGCCTGGACAATCTCGGTCGTGTCCATGGTTTCAACCAGTAGCTTCACTTCTCACTTCTGATCATCCCCAAACTGTTTTATGCAGCTCAGACTGTAGCTCTCTCTGCTGGACAGCTCCAGCTAGCTGTCCACAGACAACCTCTGCACTAACGCAATAGTCACTAGCCACATGTGGCTATTTTAATTAACTAACATTTAAATCCCGAGTCCCACCACCACATTTCAAGTGCCCAAGAGCTACCTATGGCTAGTGGCTACCACCCTAGTGTCAATATAGAACATCTGTCATGGCAGAAAGTTTTACTGGACAGCTTAGACGTTTCCAAACCTAACTCATCATCCCCAGACCCTTGCCTTTCTATATTCCTCACTGTGTCTCTCTCTTAGAAACAGTGGGCAGAAATTACAGAAACTAGAAACTACAGAGAAAGGGTGTGTCAGGGCTTCAGGGTCGGGGGGGGGGGGGAACCACAGAACTAGAGTCTTTTCCATGTATATCTTCCCCGGAACTGGGAAGATGGATGGACAAAGATGTTGATGAAGACCTTAACAAAGGCCATCTGTGAGCGATGATCTTAGATTGGTTAGAACGGAGGGGAGAGCTGGGGAAGAGGGCTGGCTAGGCCAGAACTTGCCCTCCTCAATGAAATTTTCAAACTCCACCCAGCTGCCTCAGCCTTGAATAAATGTTCTTGTGTGAGTCAGGGCGTTTACCCATCTCCAGTCTCTAGTGTCCCAGGATGAGTATTTGATCGAAGCCAATCAGCCGGGGTCAGTTCTGGAAATTTTACTGCAAATATCAGAAAAGAAGCAGGTTCCTTCTCCTTGAATTCTAAGCTGTTAGGACTTCAGTTGGCGCCATGGAAAGCCACTTTGCCACTGAGATGGGCCTACCTGCAAGTGAAGCCAAATGCATGGGGAAAGAAGAGGCTAGAGAAGGTGAACCAGAGGCTCCTCAGAGCTTTTGGCTTTTTATTCAGCTGTTCCTGAAAAAGCTCGATCCGTTTTTTCTAACTGCTTCAGCCCAAATCCCCCTATTCCTTAGGGCGGTTGGAGCTGGGTCACTGACAGATCTTACTGATCTCCTCGTGCTTATGATTTCAACGAATCTCTCTACCTTAACGATTCCCAGTGTTTGTATCTGGCCTTGATGCCTTCACTGAGCTCCACCCGTGTGTCCACCTGCCCCCTGACGTCCCACAGGCACGTCCAAAGTGATCTCCTTATTTCTGCCCTCTTGTCGTTATTTCCCGTCTCAGATGACCCTCCCAGACCTCCAGTCCCTTTGCTCAGAGACGCCAAGGTCGTAAGTTCAGGCTCCGCCTCTTCGCGGGGCCCCAACCAAGGTCATCCGCATCTTCCCTCGCACGGCTCCTTGGGGGCGGTGTCCGCGAACCCCTCGGCGGCATGGCCAGGCGCTCTAGGCGGCTGCGGGCTCCGTAAAGGGCCTCCGCAGCTCGCTGGTTTCCGGTACCCGGTGGCTACTCTAGCCCACAACGGGGGCCTCGGGACTCTCTCCCCTAAGCGGGCTTCTCTATGGTTGACACCTCTCCTCTTCGCCAAGTTTTCTCCGGGAGGGCACCTAGGGGAACTCCTTCCCACGGTGGCTTCTGCGGTCCCTTTTAGGTGCAACCAGAGAAACCCGTGAGCCCCCCCGAGAGTCCCCGCCCCTGGGCGCTCCAAGGGTTTGCGCGGACTAGGAGGACGGCGTAAGTGAGTGTGTAGGCGCCCTTCCCTCTCGCCGCTCTTCTCTATGGTCGCTTCCTTCGGTGACGGGAAAAGGGGTCCCGGCGCCTGCGCAGAGACGGCCTGGGAGCTAGTCCCGGAGTGCGGGGGGAGGGGCAGGGAGCGGGAGCTGCCGCCGCCGCCGGAGCAAACCGCGGGGACCGAGATGCAGGTGGGACCGGAACCGGAACCCCCCTCTTCAAGTACCTCTTCCCTCTTCGCGACCCGGCCCCGACGCCTGAGAGGAGCCCTGGGTGGGGGCGGGCGTAGGGGGGGGCAGAGGCAGGAGGGGTGCTCGGCCCCGCAGAGTGCAGCCGACGGGGCTGGTCCCGAGGCGGCTGCGGCCCCGGGGAATGGGCGGGTCGAGGGTGTCCAGGGAGTAGGGTCGGGTCGGAGTACATTGACCACCGGGCCCAGAGGGTCCGAGCCGGGAGCGGAGCCTGCACCCTCCACCACCCGCCCTTCGGGAAATTTCAGAACTGAGCTAAGAGGCAGGTGCACCGGGAAAATGTGTCTGAGTCCTGCTTGGCAGAAGAGAAACTGAGTCACCAGCTCAGGAGCCGCAGGGTCAGCGGGCCAGAAGGGGGCTGGGTCTGCCTGTGGTGCAGAGGGTTGGGTGGGCCTGTGTGAGCCGAGGTGGCCTCTGACTAGAGATTGGTCTCTCTGCTGTGTCTGCACCTCTTGGCTCTGTTCCCCTGTGTTCCATGACTCTTGCATCTCTTGGCTTCTTCTCGTTGGTTTGGAATTGTCCTTGCGGTGGGAGCCATCTGAATGTGTAGGGTCTAGGCCAGGGAGGAAGGGGAGGGGTCGCTGATTGTCGGTCTGAGGTTTGGGGAGACTTCCCTGAGCTGCCCTCTCCCCCATCCCCCCAGTCCTGGTGCCAGGCATCTTCCAGTATACTATGGGGGAGGAACACTAACAAAAGAGTCATGGGTTGTAAATGTTATGCCCAGCTCTGCCACTTGCTAGTTGTAAGATCTTGGGAAGCCTCCTCTTTTTTCATTGCTCTCTCAGAAGAATCGGAACCCATAAAGATAGTATTAATGGCGGTGGTTTATTGTGTGCTTACTTTGTGTCGAGCCCTGACATGTTCCATTTAATTCTCTCAACGATTCTATGGGCTAGGGATCATTAGCTCCGCTTTATGGCTACAAATTTGCACTTCAGAGAGGACATATAGTCTGTGCCAGATCACCCAGCTAATAGGTGGCAGAGCAGGGATTTCGTCCCAAGTCCGACTCCAGATCCTATAGTCTTTTTTTTTTTTTTTAAAGGTTATTTATTTATTTATTTGTTAGAGAGAGAGAGAGAGAGCGAGCAAGCACAGGCAGAGAGGCAGGCTCCCCGCCGAGCAAGGAGCCCGATGTGGGACTCGATCCCAGAACGCTGGGATCATGACCTGAGCCAAAGGCAGCCGCTTAACCAACTGAGCCACCCAGGCTTCCCCAGATCCCATAGTCTTAACCATCAGGCTAACCAGCCTTTAGGGCACACTCCCCAGTGAAAGAAGAGGAAGTGAAAAAGCTCCCTGTTATGTTTTATTTATTTTGTGGCCAACAGAGACTTGCTTTAACCCAGCCCATAGCCTTTCCCCGCCTGGTGCTGCTGCCTCTGGGCCCCAGGCTGAAGGGTCCCCAAAGAATCCGACTGTGGCCATTCCAAGCCTCCGTCACACCGTATAGGGGTGCTGGGCCCTGGGGTCTGCCTTCAGGACCAGTGCGGTTTCAATCCATCACCCATCCATCCTCCTTCCTGAGCAGCCTCCCT
>ML108430.1:0-12075 GCA_003697995.1 Taxidea taxus jeffersonii
CCCCCCCCCCCCGGTTAAAGGGGTGGGTCCCAGCTCTGGCCTGTGGGACTCCATAGAAGTCAGTCTTGGGAGAAGGGGAGGCTCCTGAGAAAACTTCCTTCCCCCAACCACATAATCTGTCAGCAGACGGAGATGTTAGGGTTAGGTCGACAGTGATGATTCCTGAGCACATATATCCTTGCAGCTAGCCCCAATTCCTGTTCCATTAATTAATTAATTAATTTAAAAAAACATTTTTAATTTGTTTATTTGACAGAGAGAGAGAGACAGTGAGAGAGGAAATATAAGCAGGGGGAGTGGGAGAGGGAAAAGTAGGCTTTCTGCTGAGCAGGGAGCCTGATGCAGGGCTCGATCCCAGAACCCTGGGATCGTGATCTGAGCCAAAGGCAGATGCTTAATGATTGAGCCACCCAGGCGCCCCCCTGTTCCATTAATTTTAAAAAAGATAATGGCCCTTAGATCTCCCTCTCTCCTCACTGGAGAATGTTGTGTTTTCTGCCCTGCACTCCCAGTGGACTAAGGTAAAGACGGAAAAAATAGTTATTTTGACAGAAGGCGTCAGAAATGGAGGGAAAGGGCTACAGTTGTCCTTCCTGGTAGCCTGCTGGTCTTTCTGGTGGCAGGGCTAACTTCCCTGACTACAGGTACCCTGGTGGCCTTTCGCATGGGCGGCTGAGCTGCGGTGCGCCCCCTCCCTGCAGACAGCGAAATAACGTTTCCCTGGTGTGTGATCGATTCTCGGATGGGCCGTCCCTGTGTGGCTGGCCTGCAGCTACCGCCACTGGCACAGGGAGGGGGTGGGCATCGGTGCGCAGAAGGAGGGTGGGCTCAGGGAACTGCGTCTACGTGGGTCTGCATGCCAGAGCTGGAGGCATGGTTTTTTATTGGTTGGCTTTAATTTTCCATCATCTTGGATTATTCGTGTCCTTCCTTTGTCTAACCCCCACCTGGACTCCTGCCCCCACCCCCATGCCGCCCCACACCTTACTGTGATTATCAAGAGCCCACTATTAGCTGGCTGGAGGGTGTCTAAGAAATTCTCACGGCCCTTCCCAGCAAACACGGCCCCTTACAGTCGCATGCCCCGTCCCTCCTCACCCAGGTCCATAGGAGTGAGGCCTCTGACACTTTTAAATGTTGCCCATTTGCCCATTTAAGTGCAGTGCAATCAGAAGTGAATTTTGATGTGTATCTATTTATATGTGGTTGTGACTCTGAAGGCTTCTGAGATGATCAGATAGGTCAGAATTATCCTCTGAGAATGGTGGTTCCCATTCATAAAGAAATGAATTTTACCCACCAGCATTGAACTCTTCCCCTAACTGAAGGCTGTCTGTCTGCCCCTGGGATGATTCAGCCGCCCTGTCCTGTAATAATAGGCTTTGTCTTCAGTGTGGCCATCATTAACTGGGGGCTGTGTTTCACAGCTCTGTGCCAGATGACAAAGAGCCTGACGACATGACTCCAACTTTTTGGAACAGTCTGCTGTGCTGGGGTAGGGGGGAGCCTGCCATGGGCCAGACAGGCCAGGCTTGGTGTGTGATGGTGTCCTTCACCCTTCAGACAGGTGGCCTGCTCTTAGAGCCTTGACAGCAGGTGACCTGAAGAACATTTCACTCACTGTCCAGAAGGTTCTCTGAAGCATAGAGGGCAGACCCACATTTCCAGGGCCCTGAAACTAAGTGGGCATTGTTACCCCCGTCCACCTGCAGGCACCCTGGGCTCTCCAGCCTCTGGGATGAAGCCTGTTCTCCCTTCTTCATGTCCTTGGCCCCCAAACTGTGACTGCAGGTTCTCCCACAAGACTAGCATTATGGGGTTGATGCACAGACTGGGGGCTAAGGTGGGGAGAAGAATGAGGTAGTCTCTTATATAAGCTGCAGATGAGAGGCCTCGTCCCCTTCTAGCTCCTGGTGACTTCCCTGAGGTAGACTTTTGCAAGGGCATCCCAGCATCAGGAAAGACTCCACAGGCTAGATGTGCACAGAGCCCACTGTCCACTAGCCTGCCAGCTCCTGGGGGTGGCAGTCTTTTTCGGAGTCAGAGTTCCCAGGCCTGGCCCTCAGGAGATGCTCAACCAAGTTCATCGAGTAAGAGTGAATGGTCAGAGACCACCTGTCTTTTTCTCCTGTGGCACCTGGCACAGGCCCCACTCCCTGTGCAGCAACCTTTAGTAGCTCCCCACTGTCCCCCAAAAGAAAGTTCCAGTTGCATTTCTCAACTTGGCAATGTCAGAGAATCCCTTCCTCCACTTCTTTTTATTTATTTATTTGTTAGAGAGAGAGAGCGAGCGAGCACAGGCAGACAGAGTGGCAGGCAGAGGCAGAGGGAGAAGCAGGCTCCCTGCCAAGCAAGGAGCCCATGTGGGACTCGATCCCAGGATGCCGGGATTATGACCTGAGCCGAAGGCAGCTGCTTAACCAACTGAGCCACCCAGGCGTCCCTCTTCCTCCACTTCTTGAGCCCCACCCCAGTCTTTCCCGACCCCTCCAGTTCCTCAAGAGGGTAAGTCCCATTATTCTCTGAGTGACCACTGTACCTCCAAGCTGTCCTTTCTGCACTTAGCACCACCTTCCTTTCCCAGCCTTGCTGGTGGAAACCCCGCCTGTAGACGACATTCCCCACGGAGAACTTCCCGCTGCCAGCCCACTGGGCTCTCCTTCTCTGCCCTCTCACCCCATGCTACCCTTTGCACAGATCTGAGAAATAATGTGACAGAGTCAAAAGAATAGTGAACTAAGAGCCCAGAGACTGGGTTTAAATATTGCTGCTTCTACCCCGGCCAAAAGACTTGACCCTTTCTGGATCAGATTGCTCAACTGTCAACTTGGAATGATGATTTCTGCCTCTCCGTCAGGGTTGCCAGGTGGCACAGGGAGAGACAAATTTGAAATGTTTGGGGAACTTATAAGCTGCTTTAAACCCTAGCTTTCCTCCCACTGTTAGACTGCCCTGCAATGAGGCAAAGGCTGAGGTAGCACTTTGCCTTAGAGACCTACCTCCTAGGGCTGGGCCTGCTTCCATCGGAGGGGCCATAGAGATGGGCCACCCTGGGAAAAGTCAGACTCATGAGCCCCAAAGGCTGCTGTCAGACTCTGGCAAGGGCAGGGTGCTGACGGGAATCTGGGCCACAAGCCACAGAGCACTGGGAATCCTTGTCCAGCCACCACAGGGAGCCTTTGGGAAGCTGGAAGTCCCAAATCAAGGTGCCGGCATAGTCATGCTCTGAAGAGAACCTTCTTCTTGCCTTGCAGATGGCTACCTTCTTGCTGCATCTTCTCATGGTGGTAGTTGGAGGGCGGTGGGGACAAGAACAAGCTCTATGGGACCCTAATCCCATCATGGGGTCCCCACCTCATCTACAACTAATTACCTCCTTACCTCTCAAAGATCTCACTTCCAAAAACCCCCACACTGGGGGGTAGGGTTGCAAAGTATGAATTTGGTAGTAGGGAGGGGGACACAATTCAGTCCTTAGCACAAAGTGAGGGGAGAAGACCACCTTCACCCTCAGTGTATTCACATTATAGGAGCAGAAGGAAGCTTCGAGGTCTTCCATTTCTTTGGTGGGAAACATGTCCAGGAAGGGAACTGGTACCTCCAAGCTGGGCCTGAGGGTCAGCAGCACAGTCAGGACCAGAACCTGGATCCCCTGATTCAGGACCTCATGCCCAGAGTGAGGTGCCCTCTAAGGGGACATCTCAGCTCAACCATTTTTGGGGTTGTCTGAGCAAAAGCCACTACAGAGTTAGAGAACGATTAGCTGCTCCTAGTTTTATTATAAGAAATGCCCAAAAATGGTGTAATTCTATCTCTGGGCCCTCGTTACCCTCCTGGCAGGTCACGGTGGCTTTCTCCCTCCGGGGCTAGGCTGGTTTTCACAACCTCCTACGTGGAACCGTAGACACAGGATTGCCGTCTGTCAGCACCACAGAGGTGTGAGACCACGGAACACATGGCCCACTGTGGTCGTGCCACAGACATCCGTGACTCACCGGATGAGGAATCTGGATGGGCGCGCCGCTGTCTCCGTCAGCGTGCAGGCCCGTGGGATGTGGGTCCTGAACACCCCTGCTTTGTTCTGAAGCCTGTAATCATCCTGATCACAGAGTGTAGATCCCATTCAAGACAGGGGCTGAATGGAAGGCGTGGACCTGCCTCCTGAAGGATGAAAGGAAGCGCATTCTTCTCCTGGAGGGAAAATGTGTTCTTCCTGCCTCCTGAGATTTTCATACCTCCTCATCTGTTTCATTTAAGTGATGTTTCCCGGTAGTTTGTCCTCACTCTAGACTCTGGATTTGAGTCTGGGCACCTCCTTAATCTCTTGGTCCATTGGCTCTCATTCTCCACAGATACTGACCCTGAACTTGCATCGTGCTGGGCACGTCATGCCGGGCACTGAGCCTGCCTCCCTGGGGTGGATGCTGGTTCCGTTTCTGCCATGACAGAGTTTAAAGTTTCTCAGGGAAGAAGGAAATTAAAAACCTTTCATGTGATATGGGAAGAAGAAGCGCCCTAGGGGCATGGGGCCGAGGGACCCTCAGCTAGTCTAGAGAAAGTTTCCTGAGAAGGAGATGGTCGGTCTGACATCTGGAGATTGAAGGAGAGAGCTAGTCAGAGACGGAGGGTGTGACAGACTGAGTGTTGCTGTCCTCCCAAATTCATATGTTGACATCCTAACTCCCAAAGGTGATGGTATCATAAGGTGGGGCTTTGGGGGTGATCAGGTCATGAGCACAGGGCTCTCATGAATGGGATTAGTGGCCTAATAAAGGGATCCCACAGAACCCCCCCTTATGTCCCCCAGTCCCTTCCACCATGTGAGGATACAGGGAGAAGTCTCCAGCCTGGAAGAGGGTCCTCACCCAACCATGCCGGCACCCTGATCTCAGATGCCAGCCTCCAGAACCGGGGGCTATAAATTTCTGCTGTTTACCAGCCAGCCAGTCTATGGTATTTTGTTATAGCAGCCAGAACAGCCTGAGACAGAAGAGGAAGAGCTTCCCAGGCACAGGAAACAGCATGTAGAAGCCCAGAGAGTGAGTGTGCTGAGTGTCGAGTACTGAGCTCTCGAGGGCAGCGGGGGAGAACGGGTCCTGAGGAGCAGGGGGACAGACCACCTACAGCCTCTAGAGTTACATGATACTGTTTGGAGGCCCAGCCTCCTTTGAGGAAATGATTTGATTCTGTTCTCTGACAGTCTCCCAGCCTGAGGAGACTCTGCCGAGCTAGGATGTGTGGCTAGACCAGAAAACACGAAGGTGGTAGATTTGTGATCTAATCCCAACTTTGTCCCCAGCACAGCTGACATGATTCACCTCGGCAGACTCAGGGAAAGTCTCTTCTCCTCTCTGGCCATTCCGTTTCCTCAGCTCTAAAATAAAGGGTTGGGCCAGTTAATCTCCTGGGCCCTTCCAGCCCCAAGACAAGGCCTGTGCTCAGCACAGTGCTTCAGAAACACTTGCTGAATGGATGAACTCCTTACTGGGGTACCAACCATTCTCCCTGGGCTGAAGGCACCCCATGATGATGACTCAGGGATGGTGGCTCCCTCTGCCTGTTCTGGAAACACTGAAGTACTTTCCTGTAGGAGACCATCTGGCTCTGGGAGGAAGATGACTCCAAGTTGGTTTCCTTCTTGATTGAATAGGAAAGAGCTAGAACCTGGGGTCAGGAAGTTGACTGCAGTACACTTTGGGCATTTTCTAACTTACCACATGTGGTTCCTTAACTTATGAGTGATCCAGAGCATCCTCGATGGGATTAATAGAAACTGGACATTTTGCTGAGCAGATGTGAAGTGTGCGCTCTGCAAGGCTGGTGTGGGGGAGTGAGGACCCCCCCAGCATCCACCCTCTACAGGACTCTCATTTAAAACATCTGCACAGGGCGCCTGGGGGGCTCAGTCATTAAGCATCAGGCTTCGGCTCAGGTCATGGTCCCAGGGTCCTGGGATCGAGCCCCACATTGGGCTCCCTACTCAGCGGGAAGCCTGCTTCTCCCTCTCCTGCTCCCTCTGCTTGTATTCTCTCTCTCACTGTCTCTCTCTCTGTCAAATAAATAAATACAATCTTAAAAAAAAATCTGCACATGCAACTCTTTTTGTGTGTGTGTGTGAGATTTTATTTATTTATTTGAGAGAAAGAGAGCAAGCATGAGCTGGGGGTGGTGGGGGCAAGGGACAAGGAGACACCCTGTTGGGCAGGGAGCCTGACACGGGGCTCAATCCCAGGACCCCGAGATCATGACCTGAGCCGAAGTCAGGTGCTCAACCAACTGAGCCACCCAGGTGCCCCTGCCCATGCAACTCTTAATCTTGGGGTCATGAGTTCAAGCCCCATGTTGGGTATAGAGGTTACTTAAAAATAAAATGTTTAATAAAATGATAAAATAAAATCTTAGGGGCACCAGGCTGGCTCAGTCAGTAAAGCATGTGACTCTTGATCTTGGGGTCATGAGTTGAAGTCTCATGTTGAGTATAGAGATTACTTAAAAATATTTTTTTTTAAAGTAGGCTCCACACCCAATGCAGGGCTTGAGTTCATGACTCTGAGATCAAGACCTAAGCTGAAGCCAAGTCAGATGTTTACCGACTGAGCCACCCGGGTGCACCCCCCCCCCAAATAAAACCTTTAATAAAAAAAGAAAAATAAAGGGTGCCTTGGTGGCTCAGATGGTTAGGCATCTGCCTTTGGCTCAGATCTTGTTCTGAGTCCTGGGATGGAGGCCTGCACTGGGCTCCCTGCTCAAGGGAGTCTGCTTCTCCCTCTCCCTCTGCCCCTCTCCTACTCATGCTCTCTCTCTGTCTCTCTCAGATGAATAAATAAAATCTTAATAAAAATAAAAACAATAAAACATCTGCAAAAACCCCTGGGTGGAGGATCTGGTTACCCTTAACTTCCAGAGTGGGAAACTGAGGAAATGTTTTTTTACAGGGCCTGTTGTGTACTAGGCATTGCACTGGGCAATGGGAGATGCAGGAGGAAAGGGCAGGTGGAGTGAGTTCGTGGTCTCTTGATCAGAGCCCATGCGAGCACAGCCCAGGGAGAGTGCAGGTGAAGACCCAACCCAGCAGGCAACTCCCTGTTCAGTGACAGCAGTGGTATCAGAGGGGCAGATGCCTGCTGCTTTGAGGCCCTGTCTGGGGAAGTCCAGGAAGACCTCAGGAGATGGGGGTGGGGGGAGACTGAGGAAGGAGAGGCAGAGGAGCAGCTGCGCCGACCATGGTGGTGGCTGGGCCCCCAGCTTGGTACTGAGGTACACACTGAACAACAGTGCTCAGAGCTGGGGGGAGGGTGGCCCAGAGGAGGCTTCAGAGATTCTGTCTTTTCCAAAGACTCTGAGGATCTCAGGCAGAGGGCGGAAGTGGTGTGAAAAGATGTGCATTTTGAAAAGAGGACTTAAGGGTCGCCTGGGTGGCTCAGTGGGTTAAAGCCTCTGCCTTCGGCTTAGGTCATGATCCCAGGGTCCTGGGATCGAGCCCCACATCGGGCTCTCTGCTCAGCAGGAAGCCTGCTTCCCCCCTCCTCTCTCTGCCTGCCTCTCTGCCTACTTGTGATCTGCCTGTCAAATAAATAAATAAAAATCTTAAAAAAAAAAAAAAAGAAAAGAGGACTTAGGACAAGGGGAGGGAATGGATTGGAGGGGGTAAAGAGTGTGTGGAAACCAGTCAGTAGATGCAGCAGCCCAAGAGAAAGACAGTGGTGCTAGTTCTTGGTGGCGGAGGCGCAGAGTAATCTAGACACTTGAGAAGGTCTCTGGACATAGGGTCTGGGTCCAACACCAGCATCTCACCCCGGGTAGTTTGTTGGAATCACCTGTGGGGCTTTTAAAAGAGCCAGATGCCCAGGAAGCACCCAAGACCCCCAGAACCCAGGACTATTTACACTGGTGTAACCTCGTTAGAGGACAACTTGGAAATGTTTATCAGCTTTTAAATGTTCATACCTTTTAACTGGGCATTTTTGCTTCCGGATGTTTATCGTTCAGATAGGTCTTCATGTTGTAGGCGAAACTATATGCGCAAGAATATCCATTACAATAATGCACCGCCTAAATGCCCACCTGAATAAAACACTGGTTAAATGATAGTGCGAGCTTTAAAAGTGATGATGTAGAGGGTCAAAGGTGAGAGAGAGGCATACTTTTCATTGTAAATCCTTTGCTCCCTATAAGAATTTTTATTTAAATTTTGGCCTATTTTTAAAGTAGGTAAGGGGTTGGGGCGCCAGAGTGGCTCAGTCGGTTAAGCATCTGACTCTTCATTTGAGCTCAGGTTATGATCTCAGGGTCACGAGATTGCCTCTTCCTTGCCCCGTCCCCCGCCCCCCTGCACTGTGTACACATGCTCTCTCTCTCTCTCAAAAAAAAAAAAAAAAAAGGGAATAAGTAAGGGGTTTGCATGGTTTAAGACTCAAAACAATATGAAAAGACATACATTAAGAAGCTTTGCTCCCCTTCTTGCCCTCCCATCCTATTCCCTACCTCCCTTCCTATCAGTAAGTGGTGGTAGCCAGCCTCCAAGATGGCCACCAGTGATTCTCATCTCCCGGTAGTCACATACCTGTATGGTCCCCTCCTTCACTGTTGGTCTGTGTGACTGATAGCATATGGAAAGAACCATGGCTTTCACTTCTCAAATTATAAGTTATAAGAGACACTGTGGCTGCCATCTGGAGCCCTCTCAATCATTTCTTGGATCATTGGCTCTTGGGGAAGCCATGTTGTAAGCTGCCCTGTGGAGAAGCCCACATGCTGAGGAACTGAAGCCTCCTCCGGCTAATTGCCAGTGAGGAACTGAGTGATGTGGGCCAATAAAGATGTGAGTGAGGGGTGCCTGGGTGGCTCAGTGGGTTATGCCTCTGCCTTTGGCTCAGGTCATGATCTCAGGGTCCTAGGATCGAGCCCTGCATTAGGCTCTCTGATCAGCAGGGAGCCTGCTTCCCCCTCTCTCTCTTCCTGCCTCTCTGCTTACTTGTGATCTCTCTGTCAAATAAATAAATAAAATCTTAAAAAAAAAAAAAAAAAGATGTGAGTGAGCTCAGAAGCACATCCTTTAGCTCCAGTAAAGCCTTGAGATCACCACAGCCCCCACTGACAGCGTGACTGCAGACTCGTGAGAGATCCCAAGAGAGAACTCCCCAGCTGAGCCTCTCCTGGATTCCAGACCCCTAGAAACTGTGTGAGATAATGAATGTTGTTTTAAGCTACTAGGTTGTGGGGTAACTTGTTACACAGCAACAGATAACTAATACACCGTTTTCATTAGTTTATTATTTATCCTTCATGTTTCTTTAGTAAAAGCAGATATAAGTATACATTTTTATTTCCTCCTTTTCTTACCCACACAAAAAATGTTGTACTCTATATACCCCATCCTCTGCCTTTTTTTTCTTCCCTCAATGATACTTTTTGAAGATTTCAGAACTTTACAGAGAGAATGTTCTCATTCTTTTTACAGCTACTTAATTGTCTTGTTGCTGGACACTTGGGTTGTTTCCCACTTGTCATTATTACAAACAATGCTGCCATGAATAGCTTGAAAGTATATCCCTTCCTGTGGTGCCAGGTACCTATAGGAGAGAATTCCTGAAGTGAGGCTCCGAGGTCAAAGTCCATTGTGTAACTTTGGTAGATGATGCCAGATACCCGTCCTTAAGGGATGTATCCCCTTTAATGTGTTTGAATTTTGAATCATCTGCCTATTCTGCCTTTAAAAATATCTGTGCCTGTGATTCTAATGTTCACGTGAGATGGAGTGCTCACCACTGCTCTATGGTCAACCGATTAGATGCTCTGAGGGGACGAGGAGGGAGAAGGTTAAAAACCCAAACTCCACCTGTGCTCTCAAAGCATGCACCCAGTTGGGGTGCCTGGGTGCCCAGTCGGTTAAGCAGCTGCCTTTGGCTCAGGTCATGATCCTAGGGTCCTGGGATCGAGCTCCACGTCGGGCTCCTCTCTCAGTAGGTAGCCTGCTTCTCTCTCTCCCTCTGCCCCTCCCCCTGCTTATGTGCTCTCTCTCTCTCTCTCAAATAAATAAATATAAAAATCTTAAAAAAAAAAAGAGACATGCACTCAATAAAATTTCAAACAGTTGCTAATGTGAACGAGCACTCAGGAGAACTCAGAAACTCTGGGCTGGGAGCTGCTGTGATCGTCTGTAGCCAAGGGTGACGTGGACAGTGGCTTTGGGCTCGGCAGGCTCCTGATGCATCTGGCCAGTGCAGGTGCAGACCACCATGGCTCAGGGTCTGTGTGGCAAGACTTAGCCACTCTTCTCCATGACGGTCTGAGACGGAGCCAGGACAAGGCATGGGGGAAGTTCCAGAAAGAAAGGGTGTGCTGGGTTGGGGGAGGGGGGAAGGTATCTGTCTGGATTATGGCTTGACAAGGCTGGCCTGAAAGAGTTACAGCTGTTTTATTATGTTGGAAAATGGAGTATTCTTAATATAAATTCATGGTGGGGGAAAAAATGCTCACCTCCACAGCCAGCCAGCTGTCTGTATTGTGGATCACTCAATTGTATTTCCACTCAACACTATGTGAGGAACGACCCGAAGCCACTGGGGAATGTTCTGCATTAATAATGAGTCTAGATTGTGCCCGGAGAAGTCAGTCATGTTCAGAGCAAACACGACAGGCCAGCTCTGCTTTGACTCTCTTCTGCAGTTATAATTTCAGTTAACATAATATTTTCCCATTGTTCAAAGATTTTGGCAGCACATCTGTCCAAAAGAAGACAGGCAAAATTCCCTTCATGTTTGAAGGCTTACTTTACCATATAGCAATGCAATGTAGTTGGGGGAAAACGTGGGGTTTATTATCAAAAGATTACATGTTGAGTCTGGTGCTATCACTTATTAGCAATTGATCTTGGCGAGCCGTTACCCTTCCCCAGCCTTCGTCTCCTAGCTGGTGAGTGAGAATAAGAACAGTTGCCTTGACTGATTCACAGGGTGGTTCTCAGGACTCCCGTCCAAAAAGAAATACTGCAAATATGCCTTAGAAATAAGTGTATGGTCTGTGCCTGGTTGTACAAGTGATTATGTACTTTGGAGCCTCACTTTCATAACTTCAGTGTGTATCCATTGTCAAGTTCTCCTCCGTCTGAAATGATGGCGTTGACTCACAATTGTGTATCCTTCTTATAAGAAGTCACTTCCCCCGTATCCTCAGTATCAGGCTTTTAAAATATCAGCTTGGTTTTCACAGAGTCACAAACGGAAGCCACCCCAGCCCTGTGGAGGCAAAGCCCTTCTTTTTGCTCTGTCCTGCAACCTTGGGCATCCGTGTCTCTTCTCTCTTATCCATATGAAGATGGCCTCTTTGAATCAACCCATCAGCAAAGCTTGTAGGCTCTACCTTCAATATACAGCCAACAGTCTGACACTTGTCACCATCCTAGTTGGGGCCACTGGGCTTCCTGGAAGAGGTTTCTCCCAGCTCTCCATGCTCCACCTCACCCACACCGAGTACGCCTTTTTTGACAAAGCCAGTTCATGTGACCTCACTGCTCAAAACCCTCCAGGGACCCTTCCTCACTCAGATCCCACTGCTGTCCGTGAAGCCCATAGGGTCTGCCCCTTGCTGGCCTTACTGGCCTCGTCCCCTGCCAGGCTCGGTTGGGTGGGTCCCACCTATCTCTTTGCTTTTCCTGAAACTTGGTGCACATGCTCCCACCTCTGCAGTTTGCAAATGCTGTTCCTTGCCGAGGGTGCTGTTCCAGCCAAATACACACACTTACTCATCTCCTCAGGGCTCTGCTCAGGGGCACTGTATCTGCCTGCAGAATGTGAAATACAAGCCCTTCCTGGCCCGGGCACATTTTCTCTCCCTTCTCCTGCTTTTCTCCACGGCCATTTCCCCATCTGACATATATATTTGTTTTATTGTTTGTCTTTCCCCTTCTTCCCTCCCACACCTGCTGCCAAATGTAAGCTTCACAAAAGTGGAAACGGTGTCTTATTCATTGTTAAATCCCCAGAACCTAGAAGAGTACTTGACTCAGAGTAGGAACGCATGAAATAGTTGATGACGGCACGAGCAGATGAGGAACGGATTACCTAAGTGTGACGC
>ML108430.1:12475-69140 GCA_003697995.1 Taxidea taxus jeffersonii
TAATTATAACAAATGTATCACAGTAATGTAAGTTACTAATTGGGTGTGGGGTTTATAGGAACGCTATATTACTTCTCCATTTTTCTGTTAATCTTAAACTTTTCTAGGGGTACCTGGGTGGCTCAGTGGGTTAAGCTGCTGCCTTCGGCTCAGGTCATGATCTCAGGGTCCTGGGATCAAGTCCCACATCGGGCTCTCTGCTCATCGGGGAGCCTGCTTCCCCCGCCCCCCCTGCCTGCCTCTCTGCCTACTTGTGATCTGTCTATCTGTCAAATAAATAAATAAATAATCTTTTAAAAAAAAATCTTAAACTTTTCTAAAAAATAAAGCCTGTTAAAAGAAAACAAACAAAGATGAGAAAAGCCATGGCTAGAGGTACAACTGAAGCTGCTCCTTTATGCCCTGTGGCAAGAAACAAGATTCTAGTGGCTTCTAGCCCTGCCCTTTATTAGCTGGGCAAGTTGTTTCACCTCTCTGACCCTCTATTTATCTTTTTTTTTTTTCTATTTATCTTTAATAATATTATCGTTGTTGTTGCTGGTAGCACAGATCTCTCCTTAGAGACCCACCTTATGATGAGTCCATGCTTATGTGTCAGAAAGCAAGGCCTCTTAGATGGGGCCAAGATGCATCTCTGTTTCATCAAAGGGGAGTGCGTAACCCTGAGCAAATGATTTTCATCCCTATCAGTCATCTTTTCCCTCAAGCTTCTCAAAGCACTTTGCAAAGAGCAACTTGTGCTGACACGTTTCAAGAAAAGATAGGTAATTGGAATTATGACTCTCATTGTTCACAGATAGGAAAGGTATGGGTCCAAGGCATTAAGTGATTCTCCAAAGCTGTAGGTCAGGGACAAAGCCAAAATTCAATTTCAATGCCATTAATCTAAGTTGAGGTTTAATCTCCAAAATTATCGTATCAGACCAGTTGTTTCCTATTGCTATCAGAAACTACCTCTGCAGAAAGCCCATGATTGATTGCATTTAATGGGATATTGAAGTGGTGCTGGTGAGGGATGGGGCGGGGGGATGATAGTGAGGACGTTGGAAGAGTGAACCTAAATTAGACCCACTGAACTTCATCCTCAATTTTACTTTCCTCCCGTGGATCACTGAGCTCCCGTGGGTGTGGGGTCTGGCAGCTGAGATGGGTGAGTCCTCAAAGGTGAAGCCCGGGGAAGATTGAGGTTGGTGAAATTGACTTGCTCTGCTGTCCTCAGGGAAAGATGTCTGCCAGACAGTAGACCATGGCTGTGAGCACATTTGTGTGAACAGTAATGAGGCGTACTCCTGCAAGTGCCGGGAAGGGTTCCGGCTTGCCGAGGATGGGAAGCGCTGCCGAAGTAAGTGGCCTCCAGGTAGAGATGACTTCTTCCATCTGTGGGACTCGGACACTTAGATAACTTCATCCTGTATTTCAAATCTTCCCCCTATTGTTACAAGTTCCTGCCTTGGGTGCTCTAAGAGTGTTTGCTAGTGACCCATGCAGGAGACCCTTAGTTCTTCAGGCCTTTCAGTCAAGGTCCCGAGTTGTCAGGCTCTTTACTATCTCTCCGTTTTCTCCCAGTTGCTGGCCCTTGCACAACCATTGTGTGGATGCCCAGAGCCTCCCACAGAGCCTGGCTAATCATTGGACAGAGTTAGAATCTCTGCCGGCAATCACTGTGAGGATCAAAGGATAGTTACAGTGCCTTTTCTTCTTGGAAGACCTTATAAGTAAAGGTAGAGGGTGGGAGAGGGACTAAGGGATTTTTCTGTGGGTTTTATTTATCCATTTTGTCTGTTGTTTGCCTCTGTAGGTCTGTCTGAGCAAATGCTGAGAGTTAACTTAGAAGGTGCATTAGGTTTCCAGGAGAAACAGAACCAATAGGTGTATGTGTGTGTGTTTGTGTGGGTGTGCGCGTGCACACCCGTGTGCACGCGCCTATGTACAGAGATAGGGAGATAGAGACAGATGGACAGAGAAAAAAATCTGTAGGGCAGGCCAGCAGTCTGGAGCCCCAGGAAGAGCTGATGTGGCAGTTCTCATCCAAAGGCAGTCTGGAAGCAGAATCCCTTCTTCCTTGGGGTGGTGGCAGGGCATTCAGTCTTCCGTTCTGAAGGCCTCCAAGTGTTGGATGAGGCCAGCTCTATGGAGTGTACTCTCCTTCACTCAAAGTCTAATGACTGAAATGTTAACTCATCTAAAAAATACCTTCACAGCAGCATCTAGATTGGTGTCTGGCCAAAGTTGGGCACCATAGCCTAGGCAAGGTGATATATAAAATTAACCATCACAGCACCCAAAAAAAGAGACAGATGGGACACATGAGCTTGGTGAAGTGGGCATTAGAAGAGCACAGGGCAAGGATTTTTCCCCACCGGGAGATTCTGAGCTATTAGTCCCTATTTGGGTGTGGGGTGGGGGGTGTTGGTGTTGAAACTGTACTTGCTTTTGTTGACACTCTGCTCTAGTGGGCAGGATGCCTCTTCTTTAGTTAAGGCAAAATGAGTTCATTTGCTTTTCAGGTTGATTTTGGGGCATTACCTCAGAGACTCCTTTGGGATAACTTGGGACATCCCACATGTCAACAAAGCTGGCTTGAGTGGAACTCACTGTCCTCATTCCTCCACCAGGATGAGGGGCTCCTACCTTTAGCGAGATGTTCTGTCCGAACAACTGAGTTCTGGGATGCCGGTGGGACCTTGGCCTAAGGCTGCAGATCTCCCTACACAGCCCTGTTTTACCTTCACACTATAGCGTACCCTCAGTGGAGGCCATGCCTGCAGTTCTGCCCATTGTGTCTGCCCCAGCTGAATGTTCATGATTTTATTTCTACGAACGCACATGTACACATGGGTGCCATTTATCCGTGCAATGTACTTTTTGCTCAGCAAATTGAGCTATTGTATACCAGGCACAACCTCTGGAATTTGATTACTAGACCAATTACCACCCTTCCCATTTCTAGGGGGATCTGTAGTTACCAATCCCAACTTTATAGGAAGCTTCTCCTTTGAGGGAGCCAATGACAGAAGAGAGCCGTAGGCTTTCATGTGGTGGGGGAGGAGCACCCGGGAGACACGTGTCTCAGCTCTGCCATCGACTTACTGCATGACTTCAGGTGACTCCGTGACATGTTTTGAGTTTCTTCATATGTACATTGGGTATAATTATTCCTGTTTTCATCTTCTCACAGCATATTGTTAAGATTGGAGGGCTGTAACTACTCTGGTCATTAAAAGTACTTCACACTTGAGAAATGTTCATTAATTGAAACTGGAGTGTTTGGGATGTCTATGGGAAAAAAAAATCAGTAGCTTGGGAAAATCAAACCCCAAAGCAACATCAAATAATTCTAAAAATTAATAAGAAATACAGGATATCCAGTCATCCATCTCACCATTCAGGCTTGTGGAGGCTGGGGCTTTCTGAGAGGAGTTTCTCCCTTCCCATGCCCCGTCCTGAGTATTAGAATGAAAAAAGGGCATATTACAAAAGAAAGTTTAAACAGAGGTGGGTTTTTAAAAAAATGGATTAATCCCTTGATCTGTCCTGACATGACCATTCAGTCAGGCTCATTCCTGCACAGATGGAGTTGCTCATCTCCCTATATTTCCCTCAGGGAAGGATATCTGCAAGTCGACCTACCACGGCTGTGAACATATTTGTGTTAATCATGGCAACTCCTACATCTGCAAATGCTCAGAGGGATTTGTTCTAGCTGAGGATGGAAGACGGTGCAAGAGTAAGTGATCTGAACTTGGCTTTCTGCTTGAATTTGGTTTGGGAGCAATTACTCTTTGGAGTATTTTCAGGAAACAAATCCCTCACCTCTGCTCCTCCCATAATGGAGCTTAACTGAGGCACCTGTGGAAAAATTTTTAGTTTTAGTTGACAGTAAGTTCATTATCTGCCAAAAGGCTGGAGTGATCTCAGACTGAATAAGCATAGCTGGAGTGAGAGAGGCAAGATTTGTCCTCTGCTCTGTACTGGGGAATTATATTCAGTCTGGGCATTGCATTTTAGGAAAAGAGAGATCTAAGTTTAAACATTAAAAAATAAATGTCCTCCAAAGTAGCAAAAAAAATCTTAAGTAAATTATTTAGTAATCTCAGAGTAGAGAAGACCTTTCTAAACATGACATGAACATAAAAACCATTTTTACTTTTATTTTATGTTTTTAAGATTTTATTTATTTGTCAGAGAGCGGGTACAAGCGGGGGAGCGGCAAGCAGAGGGAGAAGCAGGATCTCCACTGAGCAAGGATCCCGATGCAGGACTCAATCCCAGGACCCCGGGATCATGACCTGAGCCAAAGACAGATGCTTAACAACTGAACCACCCAGGCACCCCAAAAACCATTTTTAAAAAAGAGAAAGTGTCTACTAGGAGATTAAAGCTATGATATCTTTTTTAAAACCTATTATCAGAGATCAAAAAGGTTGATTATTCCTTAGGTTGACAAAGGTATATTGTAATAGACACTTATACATTTATCACTAGGTGTCTGAATCAGTACAGCCTTGAGGAAGGCAGTTTGGCAATTTTTACAGGCAATTCCACCTCCATTTGTATTATATAAATATATAGATACACACACACATACATACACACACATATACATACATACATGCATATATCCTTTTGTAATGTTTAAATTCTGTTCCATGTGCATGCATTATTTTTTAGAAAAAAATATTTAAAGAAAAAGGACAATGACAAGCAAGATTTAAGAAGTTCAGCATGATGTCAAGTGAAAAATAAAGGAAGAAACTGAGGATCTTTGTAGAAAAAGACTCGAGGTACCATTCAAATACCAAAGTGGCAGTCACTTCATTGGTGATTTATATGACAGTGCTGGGGAAGGAGAGAACAGTGGGGAGAAACTGCAGCTCAGCATGAGAACAAAGACACTTTCAGGGAAGCCTTGTGATTAGTTGGTTAAGATCATGAACTTCAGGTCAGACAGACCTGGACTTCAACCCCTGTTCATACTACCTGTGTGAACTTGGACAAATTATTTCCCTTCTCTGAGTCTCAGTTTCTTTGCCTATACTATGAAGACAATGCCTCACAGAATCGTCATGAGGATTAAAGGAGATCATTTATTTAAAGGTGCTTAGCCCAATGCTGGCACATTACCAACCACTCACCAAATGGTAGCTTTTGTAACTAGCGACAGCAGACATGTCTAGAGACAGGGCTTTAACAGGGAGATGATGAGCTCTCCATCAGGAGAGGTGTTCAAGGCCAGGCTGAATGGCTACTGCGTAAGGATGTTATAAGGATGTAAGCAACAGGAGGGTGGCACTAATGACCTTCAAAGGTCTTGTCCAGCCCTGAAATGGGGGGACTCTTTGAAAATGAAGTTCCAGAGGCAAATCACAGCCCTACTTGCAGTCTCCTTGACTTAAACACGAAAAGAAAATGCCCAAGTATGGTTGGACAACCCTCTGCAAACAAGTAGCCAGCAAGGAAGCTATCACTCTTCCTGGGTCTGGGAGCAGAAGTCTGGTCCTTCTTGCCCTGAATTTCTTCCACTCTCTCCAGCATCCTTCTTTCCTGGAGAAGCCTTCTGTGCCTCTCTCTCTGCATAGAGGCTGCAAGGACTGATTTTGTTCTGTAAGAAAAGAGTATGTGGGGAAGAGGGAGAAACAGACCTACTGCTGGAAAATTACTCCAGTATTTCTGCAGGCTGCTGGAGAGTCATGTGTGTGCTGCCTGAGTCTTAAATTTTTTATTCTTTTGATTCAAGAACAGGCTATGAACGTAAATGAAGCAGAGACTTGGCCTTTTCCTCTTTTGCTAATAAACTATCAATAAGTTGAATAACAGGAACAAGCACTTAATGGGGTAAGAGAAGAATTCAAGCCCCCAACAACACACACACACACACACACACACACATACACACACATGCATTAGCATGTCCTTTGCTTTTGTGTGTCCTTACTTGCTTGTATTACTGTGCTCCACTTTCAAAAACCAGACAACTGCTTGATACAGAAAAGAGAACGTTATGTTGCATACTGTAGACTGTTGGAAATGAGATCATTCATTTGGGATCTGTAAATTCTTTTATGCAGCTCTAAATAACAAAAAGTCTGTCCACACCCAGATTGCCTAAGTATTCACATTGGGCTTTCCTGTCAGCCGTCCAAGTTGCCTGAAGAGCTTCCGTATAGAGAATTCCCAGTGAAGGGGCGCCTGGGTCGCTCAGTCGTTAAGCGTCTGCCTTTGGCTCAGGTCATGATCCCAGGGTCCTGGGATGGAGCCCCGCATTGGGCTCCCTGCTCAGTGGAGAGTCTTTTTCTCCCTCTCCCGATCCCCCTGCTTATGTTACCTCTCTTCGCTGTGTCTCTCTCTGTCAAATAAATATATTTTTAAAATCTTAAAAAAAAAAAAAGAATTCCCAGCAATGATTCATTTCTAACTTTGGATGGGTCAATGGGGTGTTTACAGGTATGACACCCAAAGGGCACCACCTCCTTCACTTATTCCGTCCACAAGCATTTACTGAACAACTATTGTGTGCCAGGTATGGGGGGAGAGAAGTGGTCCTTGCTGAGGAGAAGCTGGCAGAGCAGAGAGGACATATAACCAGGTAGCTGGTGGGCGGTGCGGAGGGCTTACTGATTCTGCGGGGCTGGAAGCCACGGCATGTCAGGGCTTTTGCCTCTGTCCCTATTCCCGTCCTGCCATGTTCACTGCCTGGCATGAAGCAGGTGCTCAAGAAGCCAGTTTTTGTCAGGGCGCCTGGGTGGCTCAGTGGTTAAAGCCTCTGTCTTCGGCTCAGGTCATGGTCCCAGGGTCCTGAGATCGAGCCCCACATCGGGCTCTCTGCTCGGTGGGGTGGCGGGAAGCCTGCTTCCTCCTCTCTCTCTGCCTGCCTTTCTGCCTACTTGTGATCTCTGTCTGTCAAATAAATAAATAATAAAAAAAAAATCTTAAAAAAAGAAAGAAGCCAATTTTTGTCGAATACATTAGTAGTTGTTAGGAGGACACAGAGAGTAACAAATATAAGCTCGGTGACTAGGAAATTTCACTGGAAGAGATGACGGATTTAAGAATTTAAGAATTTCCTTGTCGGCCGTCTGTCGGAATGCCAGCCCTGGGGTGATGTCACCCTCCTGGAGGGAAGTTGTAGGAATCTTTTGGGTGCTGTCAGACCCTACAGTGTACTCTACACACAGCCCCTCCCAGACTTGGCTGTCGGTGACCCAGCGTACAGTGTGGGCCAGGTTTCCCTAACAGTTTGTACCTCTGATGTGTGATTTTGCTTGTGAAGAATATTCTTTTTATCAATTTAACAAGCCACCTGGAAGGCAAATGGGAAAATTACCGGGGCTTGTGACTCTCCCAGCCCCTTCCAGCCGTCCTGTGTCTGATCTGAGGAACCCTGGGGGTTCTCTGAAGTGGTCCCACCTCCCACTGAAGCACGCTTGTCTCCTACTCCAAGTGCGTGTTGACCACTTGGCCATCTCAACTGTCCTTTCCTTTGTGTAGGATGCACTGAAGGCCCAATCGACCTGGTCTTTGTGATCGATGGATCCAAGAGCCTCGGAGAAGAGAATTTTGAGATTGTGAAGCAGTTTGTCACTGGCATCATAGATTCCCTGGCAGTGTCCCCGAAAGCCGCGCGAGTGGGGCTGCTCCAGTATTCCACACAGGTCCGCACAGAGTTTACCCTGAGGAACTTCAACTCGGCCAAGGACATGAAGAAAGCCGTGGCCCACATGAAATACATGGGCAAGGGCTCCATGACAGGGCTGGCTCTGAAACACATGTTTGAGAGAAGTTTTACCCAAGTGGAAGGGGCCAGACCTCTCTCCACACGGGTGCCCAGGGTGGCCATCGTGTTCACGGATGGACGGGCTCAGGATGACGTCTCGGAGTGGGCCAGTAAAGCCCAGGCCAACGGTAATAAGGGGTGCAGGTGTGGTGTACGTCACTCAAGGGTCGGGGTTCTTACATTCACTGGGTGGTCAGAGGTGGTCAGGCCGTGAGTGAGAGATGCCCTGAGCTTTGGAAGAGGCTGCCCTTCAAGCATGGATACACCTTTCCTGCACTGCCCCCTAGAGGCCGTGACAGGACCCCGGCGTAGTCTACGCCTACCACCCCCCAGTGGTCTCTGGCCATTTCCTGGCCAGTGTGGGACCTCCAGTGGACAGGAGCGACTCTACACGCCTTATGATAGTGAACACCCCTGTGTTTGTAGGAGGCAAAAGTTAGCTTTTGAGAAAGTCAAAACGTTGGGAGAGAGCATGACTCAGTTGTCACTCAGGAAAGCAAAGCCTGTTCTCTGAGGTTTTCTGGACTCGTGAATGATGTGGGGGAGGGGAGGACTGGAAGTTACTTTAGTTGTGCCTAGATGCAAAGTGTGGCGGAGGAGCTGTGGCCCCCAGAAAAAGGAAACCCAAAAGCTAGGATGGTTGGTAGAGCTAGAGGAAGGCGAGGTGACTGGATTCCTTGGGGGAAATGAGAAAATTTGAGGTCTTAAAGCAGTTTGCTTGAAAGCCACTTTCTTCAAGAACTTGTTGAGGGTACATTACTTTAGCAACTGCTGTAAGGGGGGGGAGAAGGTATGCAGACCAGGGCTTCATCTCAGATGTTATGGGCCTAGTACCTAGACCAGGCCTGGCACATAGTCTATGTGTGACTAATACTTGAGAGTAATGAACAAGAGAAAGTACTAGCAATCCTATTAGTGGACTCCGTCCCTCCTCACAGAAAGGCTGGCTCAAACACTCTTTGTGATGGAGGCCATTTTATTGTTATTGTGTACCTCACGGATTGACACCTTTTTCTCTAGCCCAATAGAGTAGTAGCCAAAAAAGTGTCCTGTTCTGAATCCTCTGAGTGGACTGTAAAAATAGCTTGAGAACGCATATCAAACCCACGAGCCCCTCCAACCTGCATTTTTAAAGTTACTGGAAGAAGTAGCTTGTCTCCAAAGACAGTATCTTGTCTCCTTTTATTGGCCTCATTGAGAGTGGTCTACCTTACTCTTTCCCCCATTTAGATTTCCACCAATCACCCAAGGGCAAGGGGTAGGAGAAACTGATGTTTATTTGGTTCTAAAACCAACAAAATTTACCTAAAGTGACATCCTCTGATGAATTTAATTAATGAATTCAATATAATGCAAATGAATTATATTATGCATAGCTAATATAATCTTAAAATAGTAATTATCCTTTTTAGGAAGTTTGCATGAAGTCACTGGGCTCCCGGACAAATATGTTGAACTTGCTGCTAGACCCTACACAGACTTAGAACAAGACGTAACTCTTGCCCCTTGGCTTAAAGAGCCATTTTTATGTGTAGTTTTTTAATCCGGCCTAATGAATTAGCCAGAACAAGATATCAAGGCTAAAACATGTTGAAAATGAAGGAGAATTTAAGTTCTTACTGTGTTTTACTTTCAAGTGAAGCATATATGGAGGAAGGGAATCTAATGATTTCTGTTGTTTAGAAAGGGTTTTGGAGCAATCTCAATCCTTGTTGATATCTAAGTATCTAAGGTTGGCACTTGGGTTTATTCTTTCTGTCTGACATGGAGGATTTACAGGGGTCTGCAGATTTTCCTTTTCAGCTCAGCACTTCCTCATAAGGCTTTGTCCTTTCAGGAGAAGTAGGTAGAATGCATCTTCCCCTGCACACCACCCCATCGTTAAAGGTTCCTATACTGTAACTTTGAGAGGTAGAAACTAGGTTAGAAGGTCATAAATTGACCTGCTTCTTGGAATTCTCCCAGAAGAGGTTCCCATTTAATAACCCACAAGATACTGCTCTTTTCTACTTTATCCTCAAGGCTAATTCAGGCAGAAGTTGAAGATTTGTTCAATGACCTTGCCCAGAGCTGAGCAACAGGTTGGTGGTCTAGCTCCCAACCTCCCCTAGTGCCTCACCTTTCCCTCATTGGAACCCCTTCTTTTGTTCATAGGGCCATACAGGCAACTTCCAGGCCCTGGGAACACAGCTCTAACTACCTTTATTCTTCTTTATTTGCTCCGCAATGTAGGCATAACTATGTATGCTGTCGGGGTAGGAAAAGCTATTGAGGAAGAACTACAAGAGATTGCCTCTGAGCCCACAGACAAGCATCTCTTCTATGCCGAAGACTTTAGCACGATGGGAGAGATAAGTGAAAAACTAAAGAAGGGCATATGTGAAGGTACTGTAGCTGACCTCGAGGAGAGCAACTATGAGCCCTTGGAGGAGCAATTCTCAACCTGTTCCTCCCAAGTGCTCAAAAAAAGTGCCTCCCTGGTGTTTGGGGTCAGTAATGTCTAGAAATGCTATGCCCAAAAAGGGGAACAGGAGAGAGAAGACGGAATTCACAGCTAGCACTGCATGAGCGCTTGCTCTGGGCTTTGCCGTGTGATCAATCTTTTGACACACGAGCACATTTCATCCCCACAAAAGCCCTCTAGAAACAGACATTGAGCTAAGACAACCATTATACACGGCACAGAGCTGAGGTGCCATTTTAGGAGGTGCCTGTAATCGGACTGGAAAGGGAGGGTAATCCTTTCAAATGTAAGGAACACCTCGCTGCAAGGAATGCTTTCTCGTTTACAGAACACAAGCCTGCCCTTTATCTCCCATTTTGTTCTGTCCCAGAGCTCTCTGTGCTGATCTCACTGTGCCAGGACACTCACGTAGAACAGTTCTGCCCCGGCTCCCTACTCCTGTCCCAGGTTCGGTCACCAGTCAAACCCCAAGCGAAGTGATGTGTTTCACTCCTCTGAAGGAAAGAGCAACAAGAGGGAGGGGGATGGGGCGAGAAGGCCTTTCAAATTTCTAATGCCCAGGAGAGAAGATTTCACCTCTAGGCTGTTTCCTTCCAGGTGAAATGCCTCTTAGAGGTGGTCACCCTGCAGCTTTAGTCCTTGGCCAACGTGAACTCTTTTCCCACCCCAACTTCTAGGCATGGAATTTTAAGTAAGATGCACTTAAGGGGTCCAGGTTTCTCTTACTAGAGAATGTCCCTAGCATGGTCTTGGATTATCCTGGAAACCAATTGCTTTTTGAAACTGGTGTTACCAAATAAAACTGAAACACCCTGGTGACAGCAGGTAGGTGGGGAGCTGGTCTGGGACGAATTTCCTAAGGAACGCACATGCACGCAGATGACTGTCACTGCCTTTGGTCATCTTTTCCCCGTCAGCTCTGGAAGACTCTGATGGAAGTCAGGACTCCCCAGCAGAGGAACTGCCAACGAGGGTCCACCAGCCAACAGGTAAAATTCGAAAAAGCCAACAGGTAAATTTTAAAAAGCAGTGTTTCTAGGACTTTTGGTGGATGCTTCCACCATGATTTCCCCCAGACAAAAGTCATAAGTGAGTCAGTAAGATTTGAATTATGCCAACTATGGCTTTTTTTCCTCGATCAGATAGGAAACATTTACTCTATACTTTAAGCCATATTTGGTAATAGCCTCTCTCTACTGACAGTCTTTGGCCACAATATGTCCCAAAGTAGAGCTGTGTGCCACAGCTAGGAATACTAAGTACCCTACTCTGACCGCTGACGGCTGTTATAATCACAACCGTGTAAAGCAGGTTTGACTTCAGTTTTCTTTCTCTTTACAGAATCTGAGCCAGTCACCATAAATATCCGAGACCTACTTTCCTGTTCTAATTTTGCAGTGCAACACCGATATCTGTTTGAAGAAGACAGTGTTTCACAGTCCACACAAAAACTTTTCCATTCAACAAAATCTCCAGGTAATTCCAAGTACAGTATTGCTTCCAGTGGCTCCATACCAGCCTCTTAGCTTGCCAACAGACTCAGTGGCAAGGAGGAAAGTAAAGGAGGAAGTAGGAAATGGGAAAGGGGGAAAGAGAAGGGCTTAAGTAAAATAAGAATTAGAAAAATCAGCTGAAAGAAATCGGAGTAGCCTTCCCTGCAGCCCACACTAGTGGCAGCTCTCGGTGTTGGAAACCCATGCAGCCCTCTCCTGGAATTTACTGGATCTGGCTGCGTGGAAAAAGTTGAACATTTCTTTCATTTTGGTTTCTTCCCTATGCTGATTCAGTCCTATTATTATGCATCTGGGAAGTCTGGTGGGGTATAGAGGTGAGTGAACACTTTCCATGTGCTTTCTCAGGAAGTCCTTTGGAAGAAAAACACGATCAGTGCAAATGTGAAAACCTTATCATGTTCCAGAACCTTGCAAATGAAGAAGTGAGAAAGTTAACACAACGCTATATCCTTTTCTAATACTGTGCTTGTGTGTGTGATGTGAAGAATTTCACCAAACTTCACAGATACTATCTGTCGGTATGTATTAAATGAAGTCATTTCCATAAATCCAAGAGTAGTGAACTCCTAGAAAGGCTTTTTTCTTAAGCAACCTGCTAGGTGTTTGAAGGTTAAGGGCAAGCTAAGCTTCATGGCAAGCTTGGGTCAAGAACTTGGTTGCTCTCTGCCGTTCTAGGGTTTAGCATTTGAGGCCAGCCAGTCAGTACGCAAAGTAAGACAGTTAAAATTTAATTCCCTCTGGGAGGAAAAGGATCTGTACCAGGTCTGATGTCCATCAAAGGTATGATAAGTCTAAGCAAAGAATGTAGAATGATGAGGTTTCAAACTCCCATCTAAATTCCAAACCTTTTTTTCGGCCCCAAGCCACACTGCAGCCACAGTTGGTAAGCATGTAGTTTCTAGAGGACTGGGGTTTTTTGTTTGTTTGTTTGGCAGCTGGGATCTTTTATATCAGATGAAACATTTTATCAAGGGAACAGCAGACTCCAGTGATTCATTAAACCAATATTACACATAAAAGGAATGCTTTGAGATAATGGAGAAATGAGGATTCACTGTTTTTATATCGCCAGTTGCTCTGAACTTAAAATTACAGTAAGCTTACTAAAGCTGGCTCATCTCTCTCTCAACGTGCATCAACTAGCCTATAGGGAGAAGGTTGAATTCTGAACGCTCTTTGCCAATGGGCTTATGTAATAAGGAACAGATGTAGCAATTCCCTTTCTGAAAGCTGGAAATATGCTCCCCTAAGTAAAATAATCTGACAGTGGTTAACGTAGGTGATGAATCCAGGCTCTCATTCTGCCAGGGGGACTGGTGGAGTGTATTAAGGAGCTTACATAAAAACAAATGCTTGTTCTAATGCTCCTCGCCTCCCTCTTTTCCCACCACACTTCTGAGGGTCTGCTTCACGAGAGACTAAGGAAGTTATCTATAAAAGAGCATAGGTCAGAAGTCTTCAATGCTGCTACCCTTTGGCCATTATCTGACATCATGGGCAAAAACTCCATCTCTCTACTCTCGTGGCATCATCTCTTACTAAGACCCAATCCTCTTTACTACATTCCCCAAATTGTTACTTCTGGCTCCTAAAGGTATGTTACGGCAAACTAATTTACAAGCAACACAGGTGTGAGTAAAACTTAAAAACATTTTTTAAAGGGAAGGCTTAGTTGGTTAAGCCTCTGACTCTTGATTTTGACTCAGGTGATGATGTGAAGGCTGTGAGATTGAGCCCGAGGTGGGATTGAGCCCCACCTCGGGCTCCGTGTTGAGGGTGGAGCCTGCTTGAATTCTTTCTTTCCCTCTCTCCCCACCTCGCCCCATTCCCCCTCACACACATTCTCTCAAAAAAAAATTTTTTTGTAACTGAACTACTTTGCTTTGATGTTGAAGTATTTAACCTAAAGGGGATTTGTAGTCTTTTTTCTTTTTTTAAAGATTTTATTTATTTGGGGCGCCTGGGTAGCTCAGTGGGTTAAAGCCTCTGCCTTCAGCTCAGGTCATGATCCCAGGGTCTTGGGATGGAGCCTCGCATCGGGCTCTCTGCTCTGCAGGGAGACTGCTTCCCCTCTCTCTCTGCCTGTCAAATAAATAAATAAATCTTTAAAAAAAAAAAAAGATTTTCTTTGAGAGAGAACACAACTGGGCAGAACAGCAGGCAGAGGGACAAGCAGGCTCCCCACTGAGCAGGGAGCCCAATCTGGGGCTTGACCTGGGACTTGATCCCAGGACCCTGGGATCATGACCTGAGCCAAAGGCAAACACTTAACTGATAGAGTCACCCAGATGCCCCAAGAGATTCATAGTCTTGATATCATGCGTTAAATGGCTTACTATAAACCTTTAATCAGAGTTTAAAAATTTTTCCAAATGGGGAAAACCAAAGGTTTGTATCTTTGAGGACAGATTTTTATGTAGCTAAATCAAATTGTATTTGATTGTAAATGAAAAGAAACAATTCAGATTCCTCTTCCTTAATTTGAGATTTACTAGAAGAAATGACACAAAGGATGGAAGCCCTGGAAAACCGCCTGAGATACAGATGAAGATAAGAAATGCGCTATGTATTTGTATGTCATTGTATCAAATGTTACAATGAAAGCAGCTTGAGCCCCAAAGCTCAGGCTATTAAGTCTAAAAAGTTGTAAAGTAAAACAGGACTAGTACTCAGCTGGTTTGCTATAGAACACAAAGGCAAAAGTACAACCCTAACTTGTATAAATTTGAGAAAAAGTCCTTCAGAACCCTAAAATGAGATTATCAAGTGAGAATAAATAAGCTATGCAAGCTATTCTGTAACATACTGTGGACATGATTTGCTTTTGCCTTATCCTGCATTAGTGTTGTGATCTCATTTGACTAAATTAGTTTGCAGTCTTACTTCTGTAGAACACTGGCCATAGGAAGACTATTTTTTGTATTGGACTTTTATCTTGATATATGTATATGGATGTATGCATAAAATCATAAAACATATGTACTTGAATAACAGTTGGATTTTTTTTAATACAATATTAAAATTCACCACTTCAGAGAATGGTATTCTGCATAGAATTCCCAGGTAACTTTAAATGCAAGGTATGGTTATGTGGGAAATGGTCAATATGCATTTGAAAAAAACCTCAACTGTCACTGGCAATCTGGAAAACGCAGGTTAAAACAATCATCTTGGCAAAAATTAGTGTCGGACTACAGTGTTGGCAAGGATGAAGAAAATGGGGCTCTTGTACACTAGTGAAAATGCAAGCAGGCATGCTCTTTGGGGTATAATCTCAATACCTAGTAAAACTGAAAAGGCACACAAGCCTGCACTCTAGCAACTGCGCTCACAGGCATCTAACTAGAGGACTTCAGCATATACGCACAAGGAGACCCGTACAAGAACGTTACTTGAGTTTATTAATCACCAATTGAAAATAACCTAAATCATCATCAGAAAGGGAACTGAACTGATAAAATAGTTATGTGGTCCCTATCTCAGAAATACCATACAACATTTAAAAGGAAGACACTAGACCTACATGCACACATAATAAAACTCAAATCTGAATTTTAAAAAGCCAAAGGTAGGGGCACCTGGGTGTCTGTCAGTTGGGCATCTGACTCTTGGTTTCAGCTCAGGTCATGATCCATATCTTGGGGTCCTGGGATGAGTGTTAGTGTGGCTCCGTGCTCAGCGGGGAGTGTGCCTAGGGATTCCTTCTCCTGCCTCCCACCACCAACCCTCCCAAATATACAACTCATGCGCTCTAAAATCTCTTAAAAAAAAAAAATGAAGACCCCCAAAATGACATCTTTCCCATGGAAGCTACTGTATTTGAGGCCAAATGATACTTTTTAAACAGAACACTTTCAGTAAGCTTATGTTTAAATATTTCAAGATGAGTGTTTTCATCAGAATGTCCTCCCAAAGGGCACTGTGGTAGAGTGGGAAGAACATCTCCTAAGCTCCAATCTTATCTGAAAAATCATCTGATTTTCTCCAAATATAAAAGTTGCAATTCAAAGTATTAAACCTTGTATTTGTATTGGAGTCATCCAATTGATTCTGAACGGGCTTTCGCTAGTAAGTACTGATCTGGGTTGGCATTACCTTCTGAGATGTACTCCTAGTTAAGGCATTGCTTCCTTGGCTCAACTCTACTTCACTTTCTGCTGAGTCCCAGCTCCCTCTAGTGGCTCTAGACTGCACCCCCCATCCCTTTATTTTTAGCTATTAAATACATTTAATCATTTAATCAGTTTTCAAGTTTCTTCATGTTGGGGAGAATACCTTCAAAAGAAAGGCCTCCAACCAATCAAATTTATATATTCATCTAAGATACTTACTTGAAGATAGTCTAAAATCTGAAATATTTCTCCCTTTTCCTTGTTTGGCTCTATGTGGGTCTTAGGGATAAAAGTTTTGCATTCAGGTTTATTGTGGTGACCTTTACAAGCCTTGATTTTCTCATCTGTCAAATGGAATGAAGTGTGATCTCACTGGATTGCCAAGAGGATTAAGTGGGTTAATGTGTACATTACTTAGTAAAGTATCATTTTAGATACTCAATTATTAGCTATTATGTTTTTATTCTTCAGCAGCCCATATCTGACACAAAGATGGTAATTTATGTATATGTTGAGTGAATGAATGAATGCTTTAATTACCTTAGCTCAGGAAGGTACTTTGGCAGATTCCCACTCCTAAATTCTCTTTTGAGGCAAAGAGGTAGGAGGTGGTAAATTATAGTACATGTATAGATGCTCAAGGCCTACTATCAACAAGATGAAGATGAAATATTGGACTAGAAAGTCACAAGCATATCAATGAGAATTAAGTAAATGTATAAGCCCTAAAAGTCATTATTTCATCCTGGTGTTTGAACTCATGTGATACAAAGTTGAGTCTTCTAGGGCCTTCCTTAGTTTAGTGAGAAAGAGGTGTGATTAATGCCATAAAAAAGGTTCTATGCCCTGATATGAGGAAGTGGAGATGCAACGGGGGTGGGAGTTAAGGTGGTAGGAAAAGTAAAAATGAAACAAGATGGGATCGGGAGGGAGACAAACCAAAAGAGACTCTTAATGTCATAAAACAAACTGAGGGGGGTGGGGGGGAGAGGGGTTGGGAGAGGGTGGTGGGGTTACATTATATGTTTAAATAAAGCTTAAATAAAAATAAATTAAAAAAAAAAAAAAGGTTCTATGGTGGGACGCCTGGGTGGCTCAGTTGGTTAAGCGGCTGCCTTCGGCTCAGGTCATGATCCCAGCATCCTGGGATTGAGTCCCGCATCGGGCTCCTTGCTCGGCAGGGAGCCTGCTTCTCCCTCTGCCTCTGTCTGCCAGTGCTCATATGCTCTCTCTCTCTCTGACAAATAAATAACACCTTTAAAAAAAAAAAAAGGTTCTATGGTAACTCAGAGGCACCCAGTCTAGACTGGAAAAGGATATTGGGGTAGGCCTGGAAAAGGAGGGCAACAGGAAAAGAAAGCAGATGCCACTGCAGACAGGGGGAGCCCAAGTGTTAAGGGGCAGTTGGAAATCAGATATGAAAGCAAAGAAAATTGTTTTCCATGGACCAGATCTTCCAAAAGGCCCAACTAACTGCATTTGTGACCAGCCTAGAGTTTGGTTTCTTTTCTAAGTAGGTTTTGCCCCTGCCTGATATCATACCGATTGCAGTTAACACACTCCACAATAACCAAACTCTTCTCTGGGACATTTCTATCTCCAGACCTAACAGGTAGCTCAGCGCAAGTATGCAATAAACCCAATTGGCTGGAATTTCCTGCAATCTCCCGCATACTAGAGCTTCCCAGCCAAGCACATCACTTTGATTAAAATTTAAAAATACCAACTTAGACCTTCCCAGATCTTCCTGGCCAGTGGTATTTTCTCTAATTCTGGCAGCATTTTAATGGCACTTCTTCACAGCTGTCCCAAGCCAGAATAAGTGAGGTTTAATCTCCTTTTCTCTAAACTTTAAATTCCTTTCTTCTTAAACAATGAGTACACAAAAAGCACAGATAAAGGCAAAAACTGAACTACCTTAGAGTGTATTATCACTATATAGAAGCCCCAAGAAATCACAAAAATTATTTCCTAAAAGCCATCATTCTAAAATGCCTGCAGCCAAAACTCCTGCAACAGAATCATTACAAAGAAATGGTACACTGGTACCTGCAATACTGTATTTTCCAGAGACCACCCCTGAAGAAATTAAATTGTTAACGTATCAACCTGGAGGGAAAACAATCCAAAATTAACCCAAATCACTGCAAGCTCAACTTGAAAGGCAAAATTTACCAAGTAAGTAGAAAATAAGCACACGAACTTCCTTAACCCAAAGACAAACAGTTCTCACGACTGTGGAACAGACTAATAACACTAGAGGCCAGGAATAGTCTGACCAAGCAGTTCTTTTCAAAGACAAATTTCAAACATCTTATACCACCTTGGGCACACTAGTCTCTGGATATGAATATATGAGCACTTTACAACATTTAACAGCTTTCCAGAGCTCTGTGGCTCTCAACCAGGAGATGCTACTCTGAAAACATGGGGTAACATTTCGGGGTATCATTACAACATGGAAAACCATGAGAAACATCCTGCAGTATCCAGTCCTCTGCAACAAAGAACTGTCCCATGGAAAAATGTCGGTAGTGCTCCCAGATTGAGAAATACTAAGTAACTGAACAATCAGTAAGAAAACTAGTAACGGCTATTCTTCAAATTTTATCTACAACCTCAGATTAACTTCAGACACAAATTAAACTCATGCAGTATTAACCTATTCCCTTTCCTATACAAAACTGGGAATTTCACCCACCTGTAGTTGTTCCATAGCAATTAAAAAGGACTCTTTTGATTCCAAGCTCAGTAAATACTGGACACTGACATTCTGTAGTGTATGGATGGCATCCTCATCTCCTATGTCTCACTCATCTACTACCTGAACTGCCTACGAGCTGATTAAGATCTTAAGTCCAAAAGACAAGGTTATTTCTGACACCGCTGCAGCCTGAAAGTCCAGCACAGACTGTGTATACTTTACCAGCAACATTTGACTCTGTAATCAGGATATATTTTTTGCCCAAATAACTCCTGAAAATGTGCCCAAGGAAATAAATGAGGGAAAAGGGTTCCAGTCAGACATATTTGGAAGATATGGTATGCAATTTCCCCGAAATCTGAATGCCAAACACACTTCACAATGTATCTTCTAGGAATAAAATGTAAAACTTTGGGCAACTGTGGACTTAGCACTTATTGAAGACCTGGGATTCTTCTGAAGCACTCCAAGTACAGATCTTCTACCTCAACCACTGCATACCCGTACGAAAAATCCTTCTTCATTAAAGTTTACTTCATTAAAGTAAACAGAACTTTTCTCAGACACACAAAATTTGGGGAGGGGAGTACATATCTCATTTTATCCTCTCTGCTACTCAACTCTGTAGATTTAAGCTGAATTACAAATTGCAATTCTGGTTAAATTCTGCATATTGATCTTTGCTGCCTCTCAAACATACTCAAATATAAGATGCCAATAGTATCAACACTTTTAAAAGACTGGAATCTTTAAAAAAATCTAGTAGAGGAAAGGAACTCTGTACTCCCTTTATAAAAAGGCAAACAAACACAGGGACATATAGTTCTTAACCCACAAGTCTTGCCTCCACATCTAACTGCCTCATCCTCTCAAATCCTACCTTCAGAAAGGGTATGTAACAAAAAGATATAAAGGAAAAAACTGCAACGAATAGTGTTTTTAAAACAAGCTGTGGCCAGTTTTATTAAAGAAAAATTCCGCGTGATTTACTTTTCACCAGTCTGTTCTGGCATGCTTCTAATGATATCAGAATCACCTAAAAAATAAAACACAATAGTTTTACAATTCATTTAATCACAACTGGTAATCATCAGATTAGCAATGGTTATCTTTAAAAGTTCTGACACTAGCTTTACTGTCATTTCCCAAGGATGATCAGATACCTAGTCATAGGCATTTCCCATGTAAGATACATCGTATCAATCAGACTTGGTTTATCACCAGCATTGATAAAACCAAACCTAGGGAAAGAACTAGGTCTGGGGACACATGCATGGTCTTAATATAGCGAATGTTTAGCCTGCCCTGATTATTACAAAATCAGAACAGCGAGAATATTCGCAGTATTTTATGAATTAAAAACTTGTAAGTTCAAAATACAACATCATCTGTATTTGTAGGAACTTCTTTTCCTTAACTTAATTTTACCTATCTTAGGCAGCCAATAAGAATTCCTTTCTTCTACTATTTCACCTGAATACTCTCCCCATTTATAATTTCACCTTTACCAAGGTCCTATATTATGTAAGTGGTTCAAACCAAATTCATTTCAAAGTAAAAAAATTTCATTTATAACAAGATCTAATACAATGTAATGATATTCATTATCAATTCTCTATAAAATAAAACTACAGGATATCACTTGTTCTATCCAAATTCTCAATATCTGAACCTAAGAATCAGACATTGGTATAGCAAAGAGTATCTGTAATTTCATTATAAAGGAAAAAAATTATTCTGACTTAAAAAAAAAAAACATACCTGGATCAATGATAGCCAGCGTGCATACTCTGTAGTATTTCCCACATGCTGTGCCCAATTCAATATTATTGCCACTGTAGTGATGGACACCAGTTTTGGCCAACATGGCGTAGTATTCTATTTCAGATTTCCTTCGGAAACCAAAAGACAAGTAAATGAATACTGTCACAAATGACTGACAAATAAAACGTTACCACTTTTGTCATTAGTTTTAATGTTGGTAAGGCTTTCTAACAGTAATTAAACCAGTTGTTACTCTTTATAAAAGTACCATATCCATTAGCCAAAACAAACCATCCTTTCCTTTGATCCCTTATAAGAAATGGGACAATCAGGGACGCCTGGGTGGCTCAGTTGGTTAATCGGCTGCCTTCGGCTCAGGTCATGATCCCAGCGTCCTGGGATCAAGTCCCACATCGGGCTCCTTCCTCGGCAGGAAGCCTGCTTCTCCCTCTGCCTGCCTCTCTGTCTGCCTGTGCTCGCTCTCTCTCTCTCTCAAAAATAAATAAATAAAATCTTTAAAAAAAAAAAAAAAAGAAATGGGACAATCAGCAAGTATCTTCTGAGCATCTACATTTAACACTGTAACTATACTCATAGAAAAGAGAGTAAGATGTGAAATAAAAGTATTTACTCAACAATTACTAGTCACCAGACACTTCATATAATTCCACGACAACCTCTTAAGTAGTATGTACTCTATTTTTTATAACTAATGAGACATTCAGGCACAGAGTAGACAGAGTAGTAAGTGAAGGTTTCAAATTCAAGCACAGTATCTTTATTTTTTTTTAATTTAAAGATTTATTTATTTGACAGAGATCACAAGTAGGCAGAGAGGCAGGCAGGCAGAGAGAGAGAGAGAGAGAGAGGAGGAAGCAGGTTCCCTGCAGAGCAGAGAGCCCAATGTGGGGGCTCGATCCCAGGACCCTGGGATCATGACCTGAGCCGAAGGCAGAGGCTTTAACCCACTGAGCCACCCTGGAGCCCCACATGTTATCTTTAAAAGATAAGCTATTTCTGTTACTCTCTGATGCTCTGAATCCTAGATGAGGAGTGATATTACTTAACACAAAGCTAACATTTCTGTGTCAACTTAGCAGGTGGACATTTAAGGTTTTACAAATCTGAAGAGTTCTAATAGAACAATACCACTACTCAGATTACGGATCCACAGACCAGCAGTAGTGGGAGCGCTTGTTAAAAATGCATAATGTCAGGTCCCATCCCAAACCCATGAAATCAGAAGCAGCATTTAACAAGATGACCAGTAACTGTGCTAAGAAGCACACAGAAGGTTAAGCTTGAAGACCAAACCATAGGATGGGATGGAGGATGGATTACTCCAGGAAAGCCAATTATGTACAGACACTCTATATAAAATCCTGTGAGGTTATGCATTACCACAGAAAAATCAATGTGCTGTAAAGACTGCATAGTCCGAGTTTCTTTAACTTATTTTCCATACTAAGTACAATTTCCAAACAGTTAAGTCAAGCAAACACTTGGGGAACTAGGGACCTGCAGCTCCACCGCCCGCCTGAACTTTTATCATATTAGCTGTTTTACACTATAACAAGTTCGAGAAGTGATTTTTAAAGAAATGACCAAAAAAGCAGGACACAAAACACATGGAAAAACAAGCATGTGTCTGTGCTTCCCTCAAACTTCGACGTTCTGTGGTTTTTACCCCTCTGCCACACTTTTTTCCCCCAAAGATAAGCTTACACAAACACCACTTAAGAAACCGTGAATTTTTCTCCAAGTGCTAGCTTGTAATTTTTTTAAATTTTTTTTTTTAAGATTTTATTTATTTATTTGACAGAGATCACAAGTAGGCAGAGAGGCAGGCAGAGAGAGAGGAGGAAGCAGGCTGGATCCCACAACCCCGGGATCATGACCTGAACCGCAGGCAGAGGCTTTAACCCACTGAGCAACCCAGGCACCCCTCCCTTGTAAAAATTTTACATAAAACCGAGATCATACTACCCAGACTGCCCATGGTTAACACTCCTGGGAATTCACTCCACTCCAATCAATATACAGTGGGCGACACACACCCTCAAGGTAAGGTTCCTTCCATTACCTCAAGGCCGGGCAGTTGTTGGCGAGGATGACCAGCTTCGCTTTGCCATGTCTGATCATTTTCAGAGTCTGCTTGTACCCCAGCACGTATTTTCCACTTTTCATAACGAGTTGGAGCCTAGAGTTGATCGACTCCAGCGACTTTTTCTACAAAGCAAACATTTAACACGGACCTTAAGGCCTTGTTTTTGAACCATCTCAAAACAGCATCCAGCTTTCTGGAAGCCGAGCCCTTTAATAAACCTCCTAAGTCTAGGTTCCTAAATCACTGAGAGAACCACTCGGCTTCCTCTTGCCCTCCATGCCAGCGGACATGCTGTCTCCCCAGTGTGCTCGGATCTGCCCGCCCGGGACCGAGACTCAGTCTTCCACGTGAATCGGCTTCCGGCCCCAGCGCGTTTCACTCACCGTCTTCTTCGCGGCCACCATCTTCCTGCCTTAGCTGCGGGACGGCCCCAACCTAGAACATACAGAGGACAGGACAGGAAGCTTAGGATCGCAGCTCCAAACGGCAACTCGCTGGGATCCCCACACTGCCTAAACCTGGGCCCTGCGGAGCCCACTCACCAAGAGCAGCCGCCAAAATGGCCGGGAGAGAAAAAAGAAAGAGCTCCCACAATGCAAAGCTCTTCACAGCCAAGCCGGGACGTCGGAACCGGAAGTGAGCCTCAGGCGGAAGGGGCGGGGCAAAAAGACTAGGGCCGCGTCGGCTGCTGTTGGTACGGGTAGTTAGAATGGAGGTAGAGCTGCACGTTTACTATTCCTGCAGGTCCTGAAGTTGCGTTAGTGTGTTGCTCCGAGCCGCGGACTGAGGAACCGGGAACGTCAAACCAGGAAGGAGTTGGAAAAGCCGACTGAGAGTGAGGCGGGAGGGAACACTGAGGAGGGGCGGCGGCGGCTGGACCATGGTCTTAGTGTGGCTGAGCTCATCTATTCCGAAGCCGCGTCTCTTGGGGAGGACTCCGGTGAGCCTCTGCTCCTGGGTCTACCCTCCTGCGTCAATTCCCCGCAGGCCGAAGCAGCTGTGTGTCCTCTCCTGCCCTCGCACAAGTTGCCGGCCTCTCGGAGAACGGTGGAGCCCCACGCAGACTTCCCCAAACTCACTCTTTAGTGGCGGTGTTAGCGCAACTTTATAAGCCGAATTTTCACCGGGAGCAATAAACAGACCTAATTTACAAATATTTTTGTTGTGAAGGTTGGACCTTGATATCAATGTCAGTGACGGATCATTCAAAATAGCAAGTACAGAGCTTCTCCCGCTATTACCAAAAAAATGTACTTATTTCATTTGTCAGAGAGCACACAAGCAGGGGGAGAGGTAGGCAGAAGGAGAAGTAGGTTCCCCCTGAACAAGTAGCCCCACGGGGGGCTCCATCCCAGGATCCTGGGACCAAGACCCCACCGGAAGGCAGATGCCCAACTGAGTCATCCAGGTGCCAGATTTTAGCACTTCTAATAGCAAAAGAAATTAGAAACATCAAATGCTCATCATTCTTAATATATGTGTTTGTATATGCATAGAAAATTCAAGTCTGGAAAGTTAACCAATAAAACTTAACCACTGGTTAAGGTATGAGGAGAGTGCGTGATGAGAAGAGGACATTTTTTTACCTTGCATATTTCAGTACTACTTGAATTATTGTACAGCATGAATTGTTATGTAAAGTTACTTTTTAATAATAAAGTGGTGATTTTAAATAGGTCTTGTGAAACACCAGTTATATCTGAAAGCAGTATCTGAAAGTATGGCTGCCAGATCACCTGATTCAAAAGCACCTTGAATTACGACTCTTGGACCCCACGCAGGTATGTAGAAGAAATCTCTGTTGAAGCCTAGGAATCTGTGTTTAATATGCAGCTTCAGGGATTCTTATAAATACTAGAATTTGAGAAGTAAAGAATAGGGAGCACCTGGCAGGCTCAGTTGGTATAGCATGCAGCTCTTGATCTTGGGGTGGCAAGTTTGAGCCCCATTCTAGGGGTAGAGGTTACTTTTAAAAAAACACACAAAAAACTGAAGAATGAGATAACCAATTTGAGTTTGAGGCATCCCTGCTTAGCTAAAGACAAAAAATAATGGATATTACTTAGTTTTTTTAAATGTATATTATTTAATAAAATTTAATTATTTTTTGATGTATATTAGTTTTTTAAGTAGAAGGCTTTATAATTTTATACAAATTATAAAATTTGTATATTTTCAAAGCTTTTTAGTACTTCTTCCCAAAGTAATCAGGATAGATATTGCCCCCATTTTAGAGGTTAAATAATTAAAGTACTTGTTAAGACTTATCTGGGGTGCTTTTCGTTATAACAAGTTTTTGGTCCTAACTATTTATGTCCTCGCTGTACTTTAAAGATCCCAATGATCTTACTATGGTCTTCTCCTGGAAGCCAGAGAAGCCCAAAGCACTTACTTTATGTATGAAACATGACCACAAAATGTTTGAGAATTCTTCTTAGGTAATCTTAACTGATTTTGTTACATCTCTTTGGAGATAGTCTTAGGTTCTTGGTTTTTCTGTTTAATATCTACATGACTTGGGACAAATTGTCTAAACTCCCTAAGCCTCAGTTTCTTCATCAGAAAACTAAAATAATATATCTCTGCCTTATAGTATTGTTGTGAGGATCCCAGTAAATGTAATGGTGTCTAAAGCACCTAGCATAGGGCCTTGTACAGAACACATATGCAGTGAATATTAGATCTCTCCATCAGTCCAGCTCTCATCTCTTCAACCTTCCTACCATAGCCACCCACCCACATCTAAAGTCTTTCACAACTTTACAAAACCTATACACTAGGGAAAGAAACACTATGCAAAAATGACATATCTTTTGACTCAAGAAGATTTTATAAGATTTTCCACACTTGTGTTTATTAGAGCAGGAATTGGCAAACTTTTCCTATAGAGCCAAAGAATAAATATTTTACGCCTTTGGGGCCATATGTTTTCTGTGGCACAGCTAAGCTCTGCCGTAGCACAAAAGTAGCCACAGGCAATATATGATGGGTGTGTTCCAATAAAACATTTACAGAATCAAGCAGCTGGCCAGATTTGGCCTGCAGGCCATTGTTTGCTGACCCCTGCATTAAAAGATTACTCTTACCATTATTAAAAAACTGTTTTAAGTCATACCCTTATTCTAAAGAGATGTCTGTTGAAGTATGTATGGGTGAAGTGTAATGATTGTCTGCAACTTCTTTTTGAGTCGCTGAAATAAATGTAAACAAAATCTAAAATAAATGGAGGTAAACAGGTAGGTAGAGCAAATGCAGTAGAGTGTTAACAACTGTTGAATTTAAAGTGGAAGGTACGTAGGTGGTAGTTTTACTATTCAACGTTTTTCAGTTTGAAAATCTTCTTACTAAACAGTTGGGAAGTATATACGCTTTAAGAAGGATTTTGCCATCTAGATATTATTTTGTATTTTCTGGATATCAGTCAGTAGCATTTCAGAATGATTTAAAAAAAAAAAATACCAACAGGTAAATGTGATAGAACAGAATTAACACAAGGGTTTGGTTTTCATTCACCAAAATTGCTGCTCTAAGTTTCTGAGAACTCTGCAGGCACCTGCTTTCATTGTGCAAAAGTTCATACTTGCTGTGGGAATTAAAAGTGACAGGCTGCATTCCCTGTTAGAGCAAATACTAACAAGTTCATCTGATGTTCATTGGTTCAGTACACTGGCCCATCCTCTTATTGTTAAGCAGTTAAAACGATCATATTATCATCAGCTATGAGTTATTCAATGTCCAGATTTGGAAGCAGCCCGTTAGTACAGTTGACTGTTGAACAACTCAGAGGTTAGAGGCACTCACTCCCCGTTGCATTTCAAAAATCCATGTATAACTTTTGACTCCTCCAAGACTTAACTACTAATAACTTACTGCTGACCAAAAAATCCTTATCAATAACATAAACAGTCAGTTAATGCATTTTTTATATTCTATATATTATATACTCTACGATAAAGTAAACAAGAGAAAAGAGAATGTTACTAAGAAAACTGTAAGAGAAAGTACATTACAGTACTGTACCAGAAAAAAAAAATCCATGTTTAAGTGGTGTTGGTCAAGGGTCATCTGTAATTTGAAACTGTATTTGTTTAACTCAACCTTCACAGTCTTAAGTCACCCTGGACATTAAACATGCTCAGAAATCTGATGAAGAGAGGAAAGGATGGGCATTGTAAGTGAAAATAGCCTGTAACCCTGATGAATGTTGGACACCTTTCAGCTAACTAAATACACATACACCGATACAAGAATTCTGAACCATTAGGGGACAATAATAAGGAATCCAAAATATTAAAATATTTCTTCTGTGCCCTCTGTCCAGACTGCAAATGCTCCAGACTGCACTGGCACTGGATTAAAAACAGGCCAGAGAAATGCTTTCTCCTTTTTTTTTTTTTAAACAATTTTTCCATCCAAGAAGCATATGTTTTTTATACTCTTGGATACAAACAACCCAGACTACTTTGTTCACTATTTTACTGTGAAGGAGTGAAACTTGGAACGTAGTGTGATGTCTATAAATGTTTGTTTTTAGGTTATTTTATATTTGTAAGAGTCAGTTTTTGAAATTTTAGTATAAATGGAGTTCCCATGTATCTGTCTATAATGTGACATTTTACATATTATTTTTAGTAATTTGAAAAGCCTGTTATGTACATGTACTTTCTTAATAAAGGTGTAATACATAGGCTAAACACTGATGTTTTTGCTTTTAACTGGAACTTAGTTAACTTAATATGATAATACTGTATGTCATGGTGATCAGAATCAGTTAATGGTGAAATTATAAATGCAAATTTGGGACAACATCAAAACATGGGTATGTTGAAGAAAAATGATAAAAAGAGTACTTGGAGGTGAAAAGATTTATGAACTGTCCCTTCAAGTTACACATCAAGGCACTATCAGCATTTAAAATCACAGTATAAGTTATATTCAGGTGTTATCACAGTAAGACTGAAGGAATAAGACAGGACAGGTAATTGCTAAGAAGGAGAGTGGTCCGGGAGAGGGGAGGTAGGGTAAGCATTGTATATTAGTCTAGATAATTAAGTTGTAAGTAACAGAAACACACTAGCCCAGTTAAGCATAAAAGGAAAATTATGTTGTAGTTTTCCAAATGAACAAGAAGCCTGGACAAGACCCAGGTCTGTATATACTGGTCATTGGAGAAGCAGTCCCATTTATTAGTCACTGGTTCAAAACATACTCTGCAAACCATAGGGCAGTACCCCAACCTTCAAAGATGTTTTCTCTTGGCTGGTGCCATAACTGAGTGTTTAATGTGCCCCTCCATCATCCTATAGGTTTAGCTTCTGGGTGTGGAGGTAGACGAAAAGACCAGTAAGTCACATAGAAATGAACCCATTACCTTACTTATCTCATAGTAAAATGAGTTATTTGATAAGATAATGAATGTAGTGTCTTGGAGTAATGTCTTGATGATACTATAATGATGTGCAGGAAAAACAAATCTAATCCTTTGTCTATTAAAGAAAAAATACCAAAGAGGTCCTATCACTCATTCACGAAGTGGGTCATAGGGCCGCTCAAGGTATAGGTACCGTTTCGGAGGCTTACTGTGGTCATTGTTAGTGCTACTGGCAAACTGGGCACTCAGCCAGGTAAATCATGTTAAGTGGAGGAACATGCAGTTGAGCTCATGTATAGCTTCTTTCTCTGTTCTTAGAGCCATCCTATTCCTGAGCCCGTTGAGCAAGCATTGAGGGGCTCATGAAAAAGACTACCATCCATAGGATACCAGACTCTTATTGTTCACCTGATTATAGAATGCTTCCTCTGAAGAAAATGGAAGAGACCATGGCTTGGCTGATAAATTATCGCCAAGGAAAAGTAAGATACCCCAGTCAACTCCCAAAAGATAGTTAATGGGGAAAAGTGGGTATTTATAACTGGGCCCAGTAAGCCCTGGTTTAGCATGAAAGCATTAGGATTCAGAGAATTTCAAGATAGTGTTTATATTTAACTAATCTGTGAGTTACTGCATCTCTTTCAAGGAAGAATGGAGTTTTGGAAAACTTTCACCAGCTAAGTAAAATTAAACGTGACTTTAACTTTTAAAAAATAGCATCTTCTGGGACGCCTGGGTGGCTCAGTTGGTTAAGCGGCTGCCTTCGGCTCAGGTCATGATCCCAGCGTCCTAGGATCGAGTCCCCACATCGGGCTCCTTGCTCAGCGGGGAGCCTGCTTCTCCCTCTGCCTCTGCCTGCCACTTTGTCTGCCTGTGTTCCTTCTCTCTCTCTCTCTCTCTCTCTCTGACAAATAAATAAAATCTTTAAAAAAAAAAAAAATAGCATCTTCTGAAGTGGGAGTCTGCCTGTGGACTGACTTGTGTCCCCTCCCTCCCCCATTCATATGTTGAAGCCCTTACGCCAATGTGACACAGTGGGGAGGTAGGTTTAGGAGGTAGTTAAGATTAAATGAGGTTATTAGGGTGAGGCCCTAATGTGTTAGGACTGTGGCCTTGTAAGAAGAGGAAGTCCCAGGGATGCCTGAATGGCTCAGTTGATTGAGAGTCTGACTCTTGGTTTCAGCTCTGATCTATTTCAGGGGTCATGGGATCCAGCCCCGCATTGAGCCACACACTCAGCGGGAGAGTCTGCTTGAAGATTTTCTCCCTTTGCCCCTCCCCCCACTTACTCTCTCTTGCCCTCTGTCTCTCTAAAATAAATAAATAAATCTTTAAAAAAAAGAGAGACGGAGCCCCCCTCCCCCAACCCCATGTGAAGACAGGCTGAGGAGATTGCCATCTGCAAGCCAGAAAGAGTTCTCACCGCTGATACCTTGATCTTAGACTTCCCAGGCTCCAGAACTATGAGAAATAAATGTTATTTAAGCCATCCAGTTAATGGCATTTTGTTATGGCAGCCCAACTTATGAAGTCCTTTTAATAGCACTTAAGACATAAATATTCCCCAAATTTTGGCCTGTTCTGAAAGGTCCATCCACGTACCTCTCCCCCTAAACTTCCTTGGCGCTAATCCTGTAATTTTGCCCAGGGACTTGGAATCTAGCCAAATCCTTAGCCACTTTCAAAGTACTTCTCTTTCCTTGGGGCACAGTAACCCTGGACATAATGTTAGAAGGAGAGTTATAGTACCTATTTTAATGTTACAAAGTGTATTTCCTCAAAGATACCCAGTCTCCTCTTCATTAGAAGGGATCTGTGAGTTGATTGCTGGGCAGCCCAGGCTTTGCCAGGCCTATGCTGCAGGAGGAAGAGGGGAAGAAAGGAAGGGAAGGGTAAGGAAGGGGAGAAGAAGTGAGGTAGAGAAGGGAGGGAGGGAGACCTCTACACACCATAAAGACCATAGCTGTGTACCACCATGGCTCATATAGGGAAATATGTCAAATTTTAGGCAATTTGAGCTTCCAAGTTAATAATGATGGTGTTATGATCTGAATTGTGCCCCCTTCTAATTCATATGTTGAAGTTCTAAACCCCTGTAGTTTGTAATGTGGCTGTTTTGGAGACAGGGCCTTTAAAGAGGTAATTAAGGTAAAATGAGATCATATGGGTGGGCCCTAATCCAATATGACTGGTGTTCTTGTAAGAAGAGGAGATGAGGACAGAGATATTTACTGTGGGAAGACCATGTGAAGATAGATATGGTGAACACTGCCATCCCAACCAAGGAAAGGCCTTCAAAAGAAACCAACCCTACTGACACCTTGTTCTCTGATTTCTAGCGTCAGAACTATGAGAAAATAAGTTTTTCTTGTTTAAGTCAATCAATCTGTCATATCACAGCTCTAAAATAACAAATGGTAACATGACCCATTGAATAATATAAGAATTCATGAGTTTTTAATTCTTATAAATAAATGAATAATAAATGGAGGAAAAGGGAAAGTGCTCCCTTTTACTGTAGAATGCCAACTAATGTAGAAGGAATGATGTAATTAGAAAAAACACCATTTAATAACCATCATAGTAATAATTGGTCCCAGCAAGAATATTAATGTATGCTAACAGTGGCAGACAAAAGTTTGATGAGATATAGGATGTTAGTCTTAAAGTAAGTTACAAGGAGTAAGTTACAATAAATTACCGGGAGTAAAATAGTAACTTTTTGGTGGCAAACTTGGCAGACACTACCTTAACTAACCCCTCAAAGTTAACATCACCAATAGTAGAGGAAACTGACATCATGTGCTCTCGGTGGGAATTCACAGACGACATAACATCGTGCATTCCAGCCAAAAACTGCACTGCCTGAAAACAATCATAAGGAAACACCGGACAAACCCAAACTGAGAAATATTCTACAAAATAAATGGCCCATTCTCTTAAAAGAGGTCAAGGTCATGAAAGACAAAGACTGGGGGAACTACTTCAGATTTAAGCAAACTAAAGAGAGGCACAACAATTAAATGTAATGTGTGGTCCCGGGTTGGACAATTGACTCAACTTGACTACGAGGTGGATTAAAGAGTATATCAACAGCAAACTTCCTCGTGGTAACAGTACTGACGGTTATGTAAGAATAAGACTGCCATCCAAAGCTAGTCTACCAATCAATAGCCACTGACCCACAATCGCCTCCGCCCTCTCCGGCTATTTAGTGATGATTCAGACGAGCCCTCCCAGCCCTTTGCCCTCGCCGGGATCCCATCCCTATCCTTGTTTCTGAGGCCTTTTCCCTCTCCTCCTCGACTGCACTCCCCACCTTCTGCCCACCTGGCTCCCTGTCCCTGTCCTCTCCAGCTTCCTCGCTCCCCGCTCCCTGACCGCTCCCCCCCTGCCCCGCCGGGCCCCTCCACGTCTGCTGTTCACCCTCCTCTCCTCAGGTGCGCACCGCCAGCCCCGCGTGCCGCCGTGCGCTTGCGCTGCGCACCCGCCGGTGCCGGGCGGGCAGAGTTGCAGGAGCGCTGCGCCGCCGGTGCGTTCTGCGCGGGATCCGAGCTCCGGGCCGACGCCCGCACGGGGCTGGAACAGGTGGCTGCGCTGGTCCACAGGGCCGCCCTTCTGCCCGCGATGGGCTGCTCCAGCAGCGCCCTTAACAAGGCCGGCGACAGCAGCGGGCTCCGCAGAGGTGAGCAGGGGACCCGGCCCCAACCCCGCCCGGGCCTTGGGATTCGCGTCGGTTTGCTCCCCAAAAAGTGCTACCCGTGTCCGCCCCGCCCGGCAGGAGGCGGGCTGCTCGCTGACGACTGGAGTGGGCCCTGAGCGCAGCGCGACTCCCTCCGGAAAGCCGCTGGACCCGCGGTGCGGAGGTCCCCGTGCGCCCCGCCGCGCACGCTGCCCGACTCGGGAGGCCAAGGGCCGGGCCCGGGTCGCCCTACCCGCCGGGCGACCGGGGAGGTGGCGTTCAATCCCTACCGCGGTTGGCGGCGGGTTCCTTTAAACAGATAGGTGTTTTCCTGCCCTTACAAGAGGTGCTATTTTATCTCCCCAAAAGTACGAACTTTCAGATTATATAAAGCTGCAAATTCACTGGGAACTATTCGTCTGGTCGTGAGGAGAGACGTGGTACCCATTTTTCTTTTGAGACCTTGCCCTCTCGTCAGCCTTTCAGCATCAGAGATGGTACAGGTGGACGGACGTTCACTCCGTCAAGTAGGTTCTTGCTCTTTTGAAGAGGTCAGATACACCTTCCCCATCCTTGGCTTCAGTACTTCCTGACGAGTATCCATGGGGTAAAACGTGGTCATCACCTAAATTCAACAAGTGTATTTTGGAAGTCTATTATGTCATAGCCAGGTGTCTGGCTAGATGCTGGAGATAACAAGTGACCCTACTTTTGGGGGTTAGGGGTCAAAGAGACAGGCAATAAATAAGTTAAATGATTAAGTTTCTGACAGTGAGAAGAGTAAGAGCAGATTAATTAACCAGAGAAAGACTGGGTTTTATGTCTTTTATGACTGGTTTTATGTCTTTAAAATCTTAGATTTGGAATGGCTAACATTTATATACAAAGTTTCGAAAGTTAAGCAAATTCCTTCAAGTTAGTTTGGAGTCATACTCAAGGCTAACGTTAGGGGAAATTTTATATTCCAGTTAATTCCTTTTCATAGGTCTTCCTTTAGCACCCTGTGTTATTCCAGTAACAGAAACATCTTCCCCTCTGATTTTGTAGTAGAGAGCCCAGGATTTTCATGAATGCTGTTTCAAAGTTCAGACACTGTGTCCTAGTCAGAAGTATGTTTGTTGTGTTGCAGTCCTTTTCATGGTGTATGATAAATTTATTTCTAATTTCAGTAGATAACAGAAAGCAATAAAAATTTTGGAAGTAGACAAAGTCATTAAAACCATATATATAAAAGTGATTCCAAACCCTTTGTCATTGACAACGATGTGAAGTGATGGAAAAATCCATTCCTAATGTACAATACTTGCTGACCTTTTTTAAAATTTTTTTAAAGATTTTATTTATTTATTTGACACAGAGAGAGATCACAAGTAGGCAGAGAGGCAGGCAGAGAGAGGGGGTAGGGAAGCAGGCTCCCCGCTGAGCAGAGAACCCGCTGGCTGCAGGGCTCCATCCCAGGACCCTGAGACTATGACCTGAGCCAGAGGCAGAGGTTTAACCCTCTGAGCCACCCAGGCATCCCCTGACCTTTCTTTTAAAGGAATGAAAGCCTCGTACCTCAAACGTGCTCTCAAGAGGCCAGTGCAAAATAATAATAATAACAATGATAAATTTAAAAAATTTTTAAAGAGGCTAGAACAAGGAACAATTTCTTTGATATTTCATTTTATTTTATGAAACCAGGTAGATTTTGCGTTCTGTTCCATGACAAATCCTTGTTGTTTTCAATATGAAACCTGAGGAAAATTGATGCTTCAAGAAGATAGACAATATTTTGGTTTCTGTTACCCCCTTCTGTGGCCCCAGATATCCCAGGTGTAGCATACTGATTTAAGAAGCAGAACACTAGGGGTGCTTGGATGGCTCAGTGAGTTAAGCCTCTGGCTCTTGGTTTTGATTCAGGTCGTGATCTCATGGTCGTGGTCTCATGGGTTGTGAGATGGAGTCCCATCCTGAGCCATGCCTCAGGCTCTACACTCAGCAGGAGTGGGCTTGAAGAGGTTTACCCTCTGCTCCTTCCCCTTGCATGTGCACGCTGTCTTGTGCCCCCCTCCAAATAAATAAATGGGGGCGCCTGAGTGGCGCAGTTGGTTAAGCCACAGACTCTTGATTTCTACTCAGGTCATGATCTCGGTCCTGGGATCACTGGTGTGGGCCTCTGCACCCAGTGCAGAGTCTGCTTCAGGATTCTCTCTCCCTCTCCCTCCGCCCCTTCTCCTGCTCAATCATGCTTTCTCTATCTCTCTCTCTCTAAAAAAGAAATAAATACATCTTTTAAAAAATATATAAATAAATCTTTTTTCTTAAAGCTGAACACTATATCATTATAGGTTTTTTTTTTTTTTTTTTACTTTTTAAAGATTTTATTTATTGAAGAGAGAAAGTGCACGCACACATGTGAAGGAGCAGAGAGAGAGGGATAAGCAGACTCCATGCTGAGTGCAGAGGCCAGGCTTCATCCCAGGACCCTGAGATCATGACCTGAGCTGAAATCAAGAAGGAGCTCAGCCACCTGAACCACCCAGACACCCCTCATGATAAAAACATGACTCTGGGGAATGTTACTCTTAGGGAAGGGCAAAAGTATCTAATAGGGGGGATGAGTTTTTAATCCTTTCAAAACATAATGAATAACCTTGTTTTAAAAAAAAGCATTTTATCACAAGTATTAATAACCATCAATATATGTCACACCCTTTCATTTTTTATTCATGCTTTCCTTATTGTTCTAAGTTTTCCTGGATGTTGTTCTGAAAGAAATGTTAAAATGCCCAACAACCAGGTTTAGTGTGTAGAAAATTAATCTGCTGCATAAATTGCTCAATGCACATATTGAATCAGTCAACAGGTGTATTTTGCTTCTGATCCCCAATCACACAATACTCTCTTGTAATTGGATACTATTATTGTATGTTCATCAGCATTTCAACTCCATGATCTTGGAGGCTCAATAAATAATTCATTCCTGTTTCTGCAGCTCAAAACTTCTTTAAATCCTAAATACAATCCCAAGTCTGTGTGTATGAGCTTGTAGATTAAAAAAAAAATCCAAGTTTATTAAATGTCCTGTAAGTACCTTTATTAAGTGTACCCCTGGTGCCTAACAATACTTGGCACATAGTTGTTGAATTAATTACTTCACTTAATCTTTATGACAATACTCTAAGAGTGATTATCTCTGTTTCAAAGATAAGGAGCCCTGTGACCTTGGGCAAATTATTTACTCTTCAGAGCCAGAGCTGGGCTTTGAATTCAGGTCCTCTGCTTCCAGAGCTTGACCTATTTCTCCTTAAACCATCTTGTGACAACTAGATTTAAATCTGTTTTTGCCTCAGATCACTCTGGATCCTCATTAGAGATGTATGCCATCCACTTTCCAAACTACAAAAGAAATCTAATAAAGTGTAATATAGTATTATAATTTTATAAATTTAATAATATAATTATAGTTTTATCATAATCCCTAAATAAGATCTATAGTAATAAATATGATACAGTTGTGATATATATAATAAATACATTTGTTCTATATTAATATATAATGAACATATTTTAATAAATATTTATCCCAAATAGTCAGTAAAATATGAACTTTGTATTTTTTTTTTAAAGATTTTATTATTTATTTCAGTGAGAGAGAGAGAGAGAGAGCATGAGCAGGGAGAGCAGGCACCTTGCTGAGCAGAGAGCCTGATGCGGGACTCGATCCCAAGACCCTGGGAATTCGACCTGAGCTGAAGGCAGACGCCCAACGACTGAGCCACCCAGGCACCCCTGAACTTTGTATTTACTTCCAAATATAAACTAGGAATGTTTGGAAGACATTTATTTAACCCTAGACCTATTTTATTTTTTATTTTTTTAAATTTTATTTATTTATTTATTTGTTAGAGAGAGAGAGCGCGCAGGCAGACAGAGTGGCAGGCAGAGGCAGAGGGGGAAGCAGGCTTCCTGCCGAGCAAGGAGCCCGATGTGGGACTCGATCCCAGGATGTTGGGACCAGGACCCGAGCCAAAGGCAGCCGCTTAACCAATTGAGCCACCCAGGCATCCCAACCCTAGACCTATTTTAAGCAGAGTATATAGATGTAGAAAAACTTCAGTGCCCTCCCATAGGGATACAGTTAATCCTCATATCCTACCAGACATTCTTTAAATTTACAATATCAACCTTAAAACCACATGGATTGATGTTAAAATACGTGAACTACCCCGTAGACTGGATTTGCATTGACAAATTCTGAATTTTCTGTTAAGTAGGTTAAGAACTGTCATACATGATGTAATATTAGCTTACAAGCAAAATAATCATTAAATGGTGGTTTGGTCTAGATTACCTCTGAGATCAATTATGACTCTAAAATCCTGTACCATTAAAATATGAAGGTACTTATTTCCTGGGCTTAAATTTAAGTTAGCAGCTATTTCGTTAGGTAGCTGTTAGGCTAAATAGGAAAAGTCCTTCCACTGATCACATGGCTATGTTTGCTCAGACCCATCAGACACTGAATCTCACCGAGCTTCTTTCCCTCACCTCCGAAGGTGACTGACTATGGAAAGAGACATGGGGGACCAGGACACAGGTGGGTAGTCTGATAACTATCCAATGCTATCAAAGTGTTGAACAGGGCCTGCTACAGGCTAGTCACACATAGGTTTTTTACTGAATGCCCTAAAATGTGGGAGGAAAGACGCTTTTCTTTCCAAAAGGATGATTAGACAGATTGAGTGGACTTTCTTGTATTTGTGGAATCAAGTCTAAATTTGGGGGCCATATTCTGTTCAAAATTTCTGTTCTTTTCAGCACCCCAGGGGTCTGGTGGAATTGAACACAAAGTTTTTGTTGATTTTACGGACTTTAACGGGCCCACGGGTCTCTAAGTCTTTGTACCTGAAGCTCCCCCCGCTGTGCTGCCAGCCTCCTATGTCCATGTGTGATTCTTGCTCTGCTCTTTCCTAATATAAATGCCAACTGTTTCTGGCAGACTTCTTCCTGAAATCTTCCAGCTTCAGCACCAGCATGGACGAAGTAAATAGATGGTCATTGTCGACAGATTCACTGCTGGATTGATAGGTGCATTTCCACTGCCAGCCATAGTCATTTGTTTATTCTACCCTCAACTCTGCACTCGCTGCTTGGAGTCTGTGTTACCAAGGCAATTGAATGAGGCTTGAACTTCACACTGTTATGTGAATTGTTCTTTGTACCATGGAGATACCTTCAGCCTTTAGCCAATATTTTCACACAGTGACATTTCAGTCCTAACTAGACAAACGTTTTTTCTTTGTAACTGAAGTCTAAATATCATCAACATCAAAACTCATTGTAATAGGCTTGGCTGCAGATATTATATATAAAAATGGGATTTCTTCCTTTATAATGCTTTAAGTCGGGGTGCCTGGGTGGCTCAGTCGTTGGGCATCTGCCTTTGGCTCAGGTCATGATCCCAGGGTTCTGGGATCGAGCCCCGCATCGGATTTCCTGCTTGGTGAGGAGTCTGCTTCTCCCTCTCCCGCTCCCCCTGCTTATGTTCCCTCTCTCACTGTGTCTCTCTCTGTCAAATAAATAGATAAAGTCTTTTAAAAAAATGCTGGAAGTCTAGACCAAGTATAGTATGTCTTTGTGTCCCTTCTAGAGCCTGGCACACAGAGCTTGACAAGTCTTTGTGGTTGGGTGGTTATTATATACATCTATTTAAAATGGAATATAAGAACCACATACGTGGCTCAAAAATTTGAAAACATTTGAAAAATGCATGCTGTGAAAAGTATACCTCCTGCCCTGTTCCCACCATCTGCTTAGTTCCAATCATGCCCCTGGGTAAATACTTTTATTGAGTGGGGGTTTTTTGGATACTCTTCCAAAATTTGTTTATACATTGCAAATATCGTTTCCCACTCCCATCTTCATTATACAATGTAATTTTTAAAAATTTTATTTATTTATTTGTCAGAGACAGAGCAAATGAGAGAGAGCACAAGCAGGAGGAGTAGCAGGCAGAGGGAGAAGCAGGTTTCCCATTGAGCAAGGAGCTGGATGTGGGACTTGATCTCAGGACCCTAGGATCATGACCTGAGCCGAAGGCAGACACTTAACCAGTTGAGCCATCCAGGTGTCCCTATAAAATGTATTATCCCCACTATTTTTCACCTTGGTTTTTTTTTTCACCAAACAAAATTGAGATCTTTCTATATTGATATATAGAGAATGTCTTTCTCCTTTTTTACCCTTGCTTAACAATCTGTTGTGTGATTTGTTTGACCAGTCCCCTACTGATGGACATTTGGTTTGTTTCCAATCTTTTCCTGTTGCAAACAAGGCTGCAGTGAATTCCTTTATATATGCATCATTTTGAATGTGTGCAAGAGTAACTGTGGGACCATTTCCCAAAAGTGGCATTACTAGGTCAAAGGGTATGTGCCTTTATGATTTTCATGGATAACTGCGTAAATGCCTTCCTTAAGACTTGTACCAGTTTACTCTCTCATCAACAATACAGTAAGTGTTTTTGTTTTTAAATAAAATTGAAGGATTTTCAAGATTAGTGCAGCCACATCAAAACATGGGCTTGGGGGGGAAGGCAGGAGACAGGTAGGAGTTCCCACTTGGTTCTGGGTATTTAAGACTCTGATCCCTACAAGAACCTTCTAAAGCAAACATCAGTATCAGCAAAAACATCTAGGAAACTGCAGCTTAGCGAGGAGAAATAACTTGCCCGAGATCTCAGAGTTAGCAAGGGATGGGGCTGCAGCCCAATTCTTGTGACTCGGGAGCCCCTGCTCTTCTCACAGTCCAGTTCCATCTGGGGTCCAGCCCCGCTTCTGCCATAACTCGTCGTATGGCCCAGCCTGTAGGAAGAACACAATCCCTGTCTGTTCAGTGGGTGCATGGGTGGATGACTGGATTGACAGAGGTGGGGGTTCAAGGGGATGAGGGTACCACATAGAAAAGCCAAGGGAGAGTAGGAATCAGGACCCAGGGAATAATAGAAACTTGGAAGGCAACATTGGCTGAGGTGGGCTTGGGAAGAGAGTGGGTTGTGGAGAGGGTCTCCTAATTAGGCAGGCAAGTGTCAACACAGCCAGACAAAGCTTCACTGTGTTCTTTTAAATCATGCACCTGTAAGGTTGCCCCACGTCCCAGCTAATGTGCACAGTTTCACTTCTGTGTTAATGTTTTACAACATTGGGTTTAAAATAAAAACCTACCACTTGTGGGGGGTTCCTGCAGGGCTCACCAAAACTGATAAAGAGCACCAGACTTGGCCAGGCTTCAACACCTGGTGTGTTTAAGGGTATGTAGTTCCAGGTAATTTTTTTTTGTTTTTAAGCAAAATACCAGACTGTAGCTCTCCAAGTGAGTGTTAATGTCTGGAAAGTATCAAAATAACCTCAGAAACCGCTTTATTTTCCCAGAGACATTGCTGTTGTTCATGTTCCTTGATCCCCTCCCTGGGAGTTGCTGTCTAGCTCTAGAGTTCATTCTTTTGTATATATTCAAGGATATCAGAGATTTGCCCTTTAAGGATGAGGACTGAAGGAAAAAACCCACCCACATTTAAAAAAAAGATTTATTACGTATTTGAGAGAGAGAAAGAGAGAGTGAAAGCATGAGCCAGGGGGAGGGGCAGAGGGAGAGAAATCCTCAAGCAGACTCCCTCCTGAGCGAGGAGCCCCACACAGGGCACGATCCCAGGACCCGCAGATCATGACCAGAGCTAAAATCAAGGGCCGGGCCGACTGAGCCACCCAGATGCCCCATGTTGTTTTTAACAGCTAAACATCTATGGGAATTGTTTTATGAAGGTGGACAAAATAGGCCAGGTGATGATCGTATGCTCAGAAACAAGGAATGGTCATTGGAAATAGGCAAGGAAAAGAAAGGGCAGCCTGTGTCAGAGGGGCAAGTTCAGCTGATATCACTTTCTTCCCCATGGAAGGGCCTAAGGGGCTGTGGGTCCCCAGGATAACTGGGTTGGGCTGCAGTGACTAGGTGGGCTAGAGTCCCACATCTAAGGAAGGATAATCCTCTTTTCTCAGACTACATACTCAGCAGTCCCTTTGGCTGCTCCTCTAGGCTGGCTTCTCCAATAAGACAAAGACCTCAAGACTTGATAACATGTTCTTTATTCATACTGAACACTCCTCGACATTCTAGTATGTATGGTTCTGAACACTTGCTTTGAGATGAGCACATCATATAAGGCTAGTTACTTAAGTGAAGTGCCCAAATGTGCCTTAAATAGGAAAGTCAAGATATAAGATCAAGAAGCATCCATAGGCAGCAAAATGACATCCCTGCCCTCTCTATCTACTTTAGGGTCACCAAAAGTCACATTTCATTTACAAACAGCACACTCTGTAGCCATGACAGTGTAGTTCAAAGTGGGCATCAAAATAGCACCAATTAACATCAGCTAGGATAAAATGAACTTGACCTCATGAGCCAAAGATTGAAACTTCTCTCTGTTTCAACAAGCCTTCTCTATGACCTGAGCTCCTAGCCTTTCCTGGCTTCTTTGTAGCTACTCCAGATTTCCAGATGCCTCTTCCCCATCAACCACCCCCCCACCCTGCCCCCAGCTTCCCAGAGTGAACCTCTCTCTCAGTGATTGACCTGCCTCCTCTCCATTAAAAGAAAGGTCTTTGGGATCTACTTTTTTGGATGCACCATCAAACCAAGTTAATTGTGTTTTTTGTTTTGTTTTTGTCTATGACTTAATTGCCTGTTCTTCTTACCAGCATTTTCCCATTTGGGGACAGTACTTCCTCAAGCCTAAAATATATTTGTCCTTACATTCAGTGAAAAGGACCTTTCTGCTTTATTCAGAGGCTTGCTTTTAAAACGTCTTTATAAAGGGTCCCTGCAGGGTGAAAACATTACACACTTTGCAGACTGCCCTTATTATCTTCTCAGTCTCCCCCAGCTAATGCTCCTCTAGTCTATTTTTTTCCCTTTTTTTTTAAGATTTTATTTATTTATTTGACAGATAGAGAGATCACAAGTAGGCAGAGAGGCAGGCAGAGAGAGAGAAGGGGAAGCAGGCTCCCCACTGAGCAGAGAGCCCTATGTGGGATTCGATCCCAGGACCCTGAGATCATGACCTGAGCCGAAGGCAGCGGCTTAACCCACTGAGCCACCCAGGTGCCCCATCTTTTTTTCCTTTTTAGTAAAAGGAATGCTTTCTGACTTTTTTTTTCTTTTTAGTAAATTTGCAAAAGAAAAGGGACTGTTAAAAATATTAAGTTAGTAATAGCACAAGTAGTACAAAAATTAAAAATCATAAAAGTGGTATGTGAATGACCAAAGTTTTTCTAGTTATCAGATCTTATTTTGCTAGGTTATATGCTCTTATATTTTTGCTGCTAACTTAAAAAAAATACAACTTTTATTTTTAGATTTATAGAAAGATTATTAAAATATACAGAGAGCTCCCACAGACCCCATACCCACTTTCCCTTATTATTAACATCTTATGTGAGTAGGACATGCTTATCACAATTAATGAACCAATACAGATACATTATTTTTTTAAGATTTTATTTATTTATTTTAGAGAGAGAGCAAGAGCAGGAGGAGGTGCAGAGGGAGCAGGAGAAGCAGATGCCCCCTGAGCAGGGAGCCCGATGAGGGGCTTAATCCCAGGACCCTGAGATCATGATCTGAGCCGAAGTCAGACGCTTAACTGACTGAGCCACCCAGGTGCCCTCTGTACATTATTATTATTAACCAAAGTCCATGCTTTATTCGGATTTCTTCAGTTTTTCTCAAATGTCCTTTTTCTGTTCCAGAGTTCCATCCAGGATTCCAGAATGCATCTAGTCATTGTGTTTCCTTAGACCACTCTTGACTATGATAGTTTCTCAGCTATGTTTTAGATGACCTTGACAGTTTTGAGTACTGGTCAGGTATTTTGTAGACTATCCCTCAGCTGGGTTTTGTCTGCTGTTTTTCTTACAATGCTCCTGGGGTTGTGGGTTCTGGGAGAAAGATGACAGAAGTAAAGTGCCCTTCACACCACATCATCTCAAGGGTATACATTCTCAGTGTGACTTATTACTGCCTCCCTAAGCATCTCTAATCCTCTGTTTGAAGACTCTGAAGCTTGGGAAAGGGTAAGTGTAGGAATTTATTTTATACTCTCATCTTGCTGAAATATTCTAACTTAATCATTTCCATGATTCTTGGTCAAAACTGCCTCTTCGTAGATCAAAGCTTTTTCTTATGCCCTGCTTTATGAAGAAGTTCATTCAGTTCAATTTTCAAATGTCTATTCCAGAGCCCCACGATGGCCTCCCAGGTGCTTAGGACTGGAAGGGGAAGACAAGTGGCTTTTCATTCTGGAAAAGAAAATCCCTCACTTCCCTCAATGCGATCTGTACTGTTCACTCACTGTGGAGGCAAAGTCATCTGAACTGAGTCTGGGTCCCCAACCTGAGAGAGTCACAGCAGTGGTCACCTGAAAGTCCTGGGGTCCTACTCAGTCTGCCACTGCTCTTCTGGTCCTAGGGCTTCAGGGAGGGCACTGAGTACCCATCCATCCATTGTGACTACAACTGCTCTGCTGTAAAACTTAATATTTGATCCCAGCCCCCAATTTGCTAACTGCTCATGGCAATATTCCATTTCTCAGGCATGGGCACATGCTCCTGGCCACAGGCCTTCGTACCCTGCACCCCGCCCAAGTCAAGCACAGGCACTGTGGCCGAGCTAGGGGAACAGCCAGCTCACACCTGTGTGGCCACCTGCTCGCTGCCCTTGGAGCGCAGGGTAGAATAGAACACACATTAACCTTAAGTTCAGAGGAGAAATCAGAAGCCGCCTTTTTCTAGACCTCCCTGAGGACGGGGCTTAGCAAACCCAGCTGGTTCTGTGATATGAAGGAAGCTTGAGAAAAATCTCCCTCTCCAGTGTGGAGCTCACTTAGACCAGCCCGGGCCCTTGATATTGCTAAATCAGCATACTCACCTGATCCCCAGTGCTGACTATATGACAGGTGAGCATGAGGATGGAGCCCGGACCCTCTGTCTAAAGATGAGCAGCAGTGCCCGTGGAGAGTGAGGGACGCGACACCTAGCAGTTCTGTGTGTTCACCATCCCCTTTTGTCTTTCCTAACCTGTTCCCTTGTGCCTTTCCCTGGGGACCCCAGAGTGCGGCTGTGGATACCCTAACCACATTGGGATCTCGTTCAAATACAGATCTTGGTTCAGTGGGATCTGGAGTGGGGCCTGCGAGTCAGCAAACACACAAGCAATAAGATAACTCCCGGGTCACACTGATGCTGCAGGTTCTGGTCCCATAATGTGCCTGAAAGCACCCAAGTCTTCCAGGTAGAATCAAACTTCCTTGGGTTTGAATCTGAGTTCTGCCCCTCACAAGCTGTGCACTGCTCCTAAATGAAGGTTTGTGATCTGTCTGTGCTGTAATTTCCTCCACTGCCTGCTGGGGATAATAACAGACTTGCCTTGTGGAGTTTTTCAGGAAGACTGAATGAGGTAATGTACAAAAAGCTGAAGGTAGGGGCACCTGGATGGCTCGGTGGGTTAAAGCTTCTGCCTTCATCTCAGGTCATGATCCGGGGTCCTGGGATCGAGCCCCGCATCAGGCTCTCTGCTCAACGGGGAGCCTGCTTCCCCCTCTCTCTCTTCCTGCCTCTCTGCCTACCTGTGATCTCTGTCTGTCAGATAAATAAGTAAAATCTTTAAAAAAAAGCTGAAGGCAAAGCGCCTCAATGAACAGGAACCGCTGTTGTTCCTCCTGGAGAAGCAGTGTGGGCAAGGTCTGTTGAGGTTGGTCAAGTGTCACAATGTGGGCTTGTCAGAGACATAATCTTCACTTTCTCCTCTGCCTCATTCATTGAAATGCCTTTGATTTTGAGACTAGATTTCTGCCCAAATGCTGGATCCCCAGGTGCCAGTAGTGAGTACCAGTCAATGAAAAATATGTCTTTCTCAGTGGTGAATACTGTTGCTCATTTCAAAAGTGATGTTTAAAAAAAACATAAAACTCTGAAAAAAAAAAGTGATGTTTTGTGCAACAGCTTCTTTGAAATAAGAGTTTCTCTTCTAGGAGTCGAAAAATAACCAAAGGAAATGAAATTGAAACATGATTTCTGCAGGAACATGATTTCTGTAATTTGTCATTACTTGGCCCTGTAGCTCTTAAATATCAGCCTTTCCCCTCTCCTGGCCCTGCATCTCTGCGTGGGCTCGTCAAATGTTCCAGAAGTGTCTCCCCAACGACGTGGTCTTGTATTCTCTGCAGTTAAATCTCAACATCAGGTTTACCTTCAAACTTGATCGAATTTACTCTGGGATGGTGAAAACTCATCTTAGATAGTTCTGTTAGAAGGGTGGATTCTCCAGTCTTTATTTACCCTCTTTAGGATTTTTTGGCCATGGTTTCATACTTCAGTTACATGGGGTTTTGCATAAGTTCACCTCTCTTCAAAATGAATGCCCTGTTCACATCTGCCAATAACAGAATGCACTGTTGGGGATGAGCCCACAAGGACAGTGTTTATAGACACTTTGGTGAAAGAAATGGGCAGAAACATCTAGAGCAGCACCACTGGTGGGCCCACAGTTTGTTGGATAAATGGTAGGATGAAATTCGGGACAAAGCAGAGTAAGAAAAGAAGATGAGTAGATTCTTCCCTGGGGGCTGATGCCTGCTGCGTCTTGGTTCCCAAAGGTCCAAAGTAAAGAACCTAGAAATGGTGGCAGCAAGGGAAAATACCAGGGCGCCCCTTTCTCACCGATTCTCTAGAAAACCCATGAGGTCTTTGGGATGTCTGATATGTCACAGCCATGGGATAGGAAATATTGACCTCAAATTTTCCTCCTTCCTGGGTAGAAACTTTTCATGTCTGATCAGGGTAATGAACTGAGTTGAAAAGCTTCCATCATAATGTGAATTTCAGGTATGTTAGCTCTTGTTCTAATCCCTTCTGTAATGTTGCCTAGTATTTCATTTCTTTGTGTGCCTATCACAACGGTGCTTACAACAAGGGTTCTGTTAGTTCAGCTGTCACAATAAATTTGTGCACGGATCAGCTTACAACAGAACCAAGAGAGATAATAAGCACCAAAGGATTAGGCCCAGAACAGTGTATGATTTGATAAAATGTAGGGTTCAGAAAACACACACATCTTTAAACAACTTTGGATGTGGAAACAATGCGTCCCTCCACAGTATTTATTACATAATAATACAGATTAGGCCGAGAACATCTCCTGTGGGTGGACCAGAGATCTCACTGCTTTCCAAGTTCGCATGCTAGGAGAAAGGATGTCATACCTTCTTCACTTTCTAGTGTTTAGGGGCCTGTTTATCCCAGCTCCTTAATGTTGCAGTTCATTCTTTCTGTTGCTAAGTTAGCTGTAATTTATTGTCAGGGCCACCAGGAGGCCATAAAGGACCTTTGTGAAATTGGAAAAAGATGCCCTCCTCACCCCTGACACACACAGCCTTGCAGGTGCACAAAGGCTGGAGTTCAGCTCTCCCTCGCCCCTCAGCAGGACACCCTCTGTGGTGAGAAACCTGCACTCACATGGCTGTTGCTGCCCTCAGTTTACCAAGTACCTGCTCACATCACCCACCGTGTTGGGGATCTATGCACATTATTGCCTTAGTCAGTTCTCTGAAGAGGCCTGAAAGGCAACTGTCATATCCCCATTTTACAGATAAGGAAACTGAGGTCTTGAGGGCTTAGGAACTTGTCCAGCTCACACCATCGATTAAATGGTGGAGTCAACATCAGAACAGTCTGGAATGCACTGGTCCAGCTGAAGAGAAGGGAGGTTAAGCAAATCCAGAAATTGTATTTGCCTCAGCGGGTGGGGATAAAAATCCTCTGAAGGACAGAAATCTGGTGCCTGAAGGGCAGTGTTTATGGTGACTGCAGACTTCATTATTTTACTCTCTGAGAAGTGGTTTGAAACTACCATTTGTTTTCCAACCGTTTCATTTACTTACTCTGATCACTCTTTATTTCTGAATAAGCTTAGAGGAAGGTACCAGAATCGGAATGAAGGAAATTACTTTACTTTTCTGTTTGTCCATCATCCTCTCTTCCTTGCTAGCGCCGTCGACTGAGGTCTAATACCGGTGATGTTTAACATGGATTATCCCTCAGTGGTCCCAGTCACCAGCTAGTGCTTTCCACTCGCAAGGCAACACACGGAATCCCCCCAGCAACTCTGCTAATACTGTTCCCACTTTACAGCTGGTGAGACTGAGGCACAAAGAGCCATTATCAGGCTAGTGAGGACAGGAATCAGGACTCAGACCCACTACCTTATGGGTGTTGTTTTCAAGGTCATATGATCTCTGTCCTATCTTTTAGAACAAATTACCCTCTTCTGTCACATAAGAGAAAGAACTTTTGGGCTGTTCATTAAGAACCATGACCTCCAAAATACATTTCATTTCAAAATTCAAGCAGAATGCAGTTAATCAATATAAATACAAAATGAATGGGTCACTATACTTAGAACATTCTCTCTCTTTCTTTTTTGGTATTCATTTTATTTATTTCTTTTTTCCTCTAAGTTTTCATTTATTTATTTATTTTTTAAATATTTTATTTATTTATTTGTCAGAGAGAGAGCGGGAGCAAGCACAGGCAGACAGAATGGCAGGCAGAGGCAGAGGGAGAAGCAGGCTCCCTGCTGAGCAAGGAGCCCGATGTGAGACTCAATCCCAGGACGCTGGGATCATGACCTGAGCCGAAGGCAGCCACTTAACCAACAGCCACCCAGGCATCCCCCAAGTTTTCATTTAAATTCTAGCTAGTGAACATACAGTGCAATATTAGTTTAAGGTGTGGAATTCGGTGATTCATCACTTAGAAACAGCACTCAGAGCTCATCCCCACTGGTGCCCTCCTCAGTACTCATCACCTATTTAAACCCCTCCCCCACCCACCGCATCCCCTCCAGTAATCATCCATTTATTCTCTATAGTTAATACTTGGTGGTCATTTTAAAGATGTTTTTATCTCCTTTGGTCTACCGTAGGAAAATATTAGAGACAGTGGCATTATTCTGTAACATTTCCCAGTTTGGTTGGCTGTTTTCAGGCTGTATTATAAAAATGTTCTGTGTCGAGGATATTTGCCTGCTTCAAGTTTATCTGTAAGATTAGGAAAATACCTAAGAATGAAAATTGATACTGTGAGCATGGGCATAGATGTTCTAGTTATGTGGCAAAAATTAATAGATCGCTTGGACACTTGTGACACTCTTTGTAGATAGAGAACTTTTCACAAAGCTTTTGGTTTTGGAGAAAAAACTTGGCTGGGTCTGATGGTATAATATGTCTTTCAAAATATACAATTGAGTGACTTTGTTTGGGGTATGTTGTGACATCCCCCACGGCTTTCTGCTCTGGAAGATTGATGCCTCTGGAATGCACCCACAGCAGGCCCAGCTGCATGGAAGTCGTCGGTCTCCTATAACTGACAGTACTAATCACTGTAATAACTATTTTACCGGCAAATATAATTTGGCAGACATCTGTGATTAGTATATTAACACATTTCCCTGCTAATTCCCTAAGGCAGCCATCTCCAGAACATCTTAGAACTTGTGAGATCTAAATGAATCGTCTCATCATAATGAAGTTTCTTTATAGGCCTGAGAAATCACTTTTGTTAAGTGGCTTAAAGGGCTATTCATTTGAAAGCTTCATTCAGATAAGACCTGAGGGAGAGCCAAAGGATAGCCCTTCTCCCTGTTCTGACATCTGACTCCCCGGGGGACCCACTGCCAGGGCCCGGAATCGCCCCCAGTCCTTCCCAAACTCTGTTGCTCCAAGCCTCGGTTTAAAATACTTTCCACCTCGGGCTTCAAACCCAGTCCCAGAGGCAAAATGGGAAATGATTTGATGTGAACAAATGTATTAAAAAGAGAAACAGGAGCACCTGGGAAGCTCAGTTGGTTAAGTGTCTGCCTTGAACTCAAGTCAAGATCTCAGTGTTCTGGGATCGAGCCCCACGTTGGGCTCCCTGCTCAGCGGGGAGTCTGTTTCTCCCTCTGATCCAACCCTCTTGTGCACTTTCTCTCTCACTCTCTCTCAAATAAATAAATAAATAAATAAAATCTTTAAAAATAAATAAATAAAAAGAGAAACGATTGGCAATGAGTTGAATTAATGATAATACACAAACTAAGGAAGGGAAGAACTATGACAATTATTAACTCAGGGAGAAATGAAAACTAATTTATGCAAAGTAATAGCTTACTGTTTGGCTCAGTTTCTCCTAGCAGACATACTCGTTCTATAGACATGTACCTGGGTATTGATTTACCCAAATAACAACATAATTCCTATTTTCAATGATTGCTAATATACAATGGCTGAATTGAAAGGAAATGTGGATGTGTAAAGGGAGAGGGTAGGGGTGACAGAAGTGGGAGAAGAAGGAGCCCAAATCTTTATTTTCCATAGTGGGAGTGAACAGAAATGCCCAAACTGAGAGATCATGAAGTAGCAATTTGCTTAGAGATACAGAAGAAAAATATCCCTCCAAAACAGCTAAATGAATTAAGATACTTGCCCCTAGGGAAGTGAGAGGAGATCCGAGGTTTTTTGTTTTTTTTGTTTTTGTTTTTTTTAGATTTTATTCATTTATTTGACAGAGAGAGACACAGCAAGAGAGGGAACACAAGCAGGGGGAGTGGGAGAGGGAGAAGCAGGCTTCCCTCCCAGCAGGGAGCCCAAAGTGGGGCTCTATCCCACAACCCTGGGATCATGACCTGAGCCAAAGGCATACGCTTAACGACTGAGCCACCCAGGTGCCTCAGGAGATCCAAATATTAGTTGTGCATCTTACATTAGATAATGAGATGTATGTACACCTATGTAACTGGGATGGGGAGTAACTTAGGGAAAAAGATGAAAAATAATGAAAATAAAAACAATCTTTAGAGAAAAAAAAGATAGAAATATATCACTTAAAGGCCCATTTTAACATGTTGATTTATTTCTTCCCAGTTATTTTCACCCTCTGTTTGTGATTGTCTTTCTCTTCCCCCCCTCTTTCCCTTCCAGTGATTAACAATGCTGTAATCATACTGTAATAAAGTTGATAGCTAACTTACTGAGCACTTAGGGGCACAGCAGACTGTGTGCTAATACATACTTTATATGCACCATTTCATTTGATTAACCCCACTGTGCGTGCCGATATTTTAACTTCTATCATAATTATGTTCTTACATTAGCATATGGTCTTCATAATCATCTTTTTTTCATGGAACAAGAATATTCCATCCAGCAGAATATGTGCCTTTCCCCCAAATTATTTAACCTTTAAGTTATATGCCAGCTTTTGCTGTTATAAGGAATACTGAGACAATATACTTAAAGCTTTTTCCTGACATGTATGTTTTTAGGATAAATTTCCAGAAGGAGGATTCCTGGGTCATAGAGTAGAATCATGTTGCCAAGTTGCTTGTCTTAAACTGTCTAGGGCATGTTCACGTTCAGTGTTTAATGTGATACCTCATGCAGCTTGGAGACAAGGAGCAAAGTCTTCAAGGTCACACGGCTGGAGGGAGGGCCAGAATTAAAATGCATGGTTCCCAACTCTCTCATGATTTCTGTCCCTCCTCCAAAATGAAATGAAACCCAGGCTGAGCTGTCCCTGTACTTTCCCTTCCCAGACGTCTTGGTCTTTACCTAGTAGAGCTTCTCTGTCAGGGGACCCTTTCCTTTCACTGAGGGCCATTCTTCTTCAGGAAGAAGGAAGACCTCTCTAGCAGCCCAAAACCACACACTGAAATCTTCCACCAGGGCTAAGGAGGAGAAAGAGCAAGAATCAGAAAGAACAGGAGAAAACAACGTGAAATATGCTTACTTAGAAAATGGGACAGGAACCATGAGAAGGTGTCTGAGGAGCAAACATGAAAACACCGTGGTTTTGGAGGACCTTAACACATTGGATAAGGTGTTTGAGCTGAAGACAGTGAAGAATTTTGACTTAGAGTGTTAGGCTCATGGTATGGCCTTTCTTTATTCAGTTGTACACAGGACTTTCTTGAATGTTAAATCTACTCTTTTTAAAAGATTTTATTGATCGATCAATTGATTTGAAAGAGGGGGGTAGGGGCAGAGGGAGAGGCAGAGAATCTCAAGCAGACTCTGTGCTAAGCCTGGAGCCTGACACGGGGCTTGATTCCACAACCCTGAGACTCTGACCCAAGCTGAACTGAAGTCACATGCTTAACTGACTGAGCCAGCTAGGCACCCCTAAATCTACTTTTTAAATTTATTTTTATTTATTTTTAAAACATTTTTAATGAACATATAATGTATTATTAACCCCAGGGGTACAGGTCTGTGAATTTACACTTCAGAGCACTCATCATAGCACATACCTTCCCCAATGTCCATTATTTCTTGATGGTGATATTCTTTCTCATGCTAGACACTAACCAACAATTTGATTTTTTTTCTTTTTTTTTTTCAAATGAATGATCAAAAAGTAACATTAAACATGTATTTTTTTCAATCACAGAAGAAAGTGAGTCCTGCTTTGCCCAGCCCAAACCACGGACACTCGGAAAAGAATCTACTCTTTATGGTGAGCTGGAAAAGGAAAGTCCTCCCCCCTTTGAGAAGCTCAAGACTTCAGCAGTGTCTACAGCTAATGGTGTTAAATCTGTCTGTGAACGGCCCCTGGCAAACAGTGCTGCAGATCCACCAGCATCCACAGAAGAGGCTCAGCTTCTAGACAGACCTGAGGAGTCTGCGCCACCCCAGCCAGGTGGCAAAGATGATACTCCAGGTATGGGAGAAAAGAAGAAAGACATGGGAGCAGTGACAGAGGCTCAGCCTTTACAAGGAAATGCTGAGACTGAATCTGGAGGGACAGACACCAAGTACACCAAGCCTTTGAGGACCACAGGAGAGAGGGGCTCTCCGGGAGCAGTGGAGGGTACTGAGAATCCACAGACTGCCAGAGAGATGAAACTTCTAGGAACAGCTGAGAAAATCCCTCCTCTGGAAGCAGCCAGAGAGCCACAACCTCAAGAAGCAATGGGAAAAGGTGAACAGACCCAACTCCAAGAAATAGTTCCCAAGGAGAAGGAATCTCCAGAAGTATTGGGAGGAAATCAGTTTGTGGAAACAGCTGAAGAGCAGCAACTTCAAGAAACATTGGGAAAAGATGAGCAGTCCCAACCTCTAGAAACCATTCCCAAAAAGAATGAAACACCGGAAGTGTTGGAAGGAAGTCAGTTTGTGGGAACAGCTGTAAACAGTGAATTGCTCCATAAAACTCCCGAAGGTCCCAGAAACATGGAGCAGATTCAACTTGAAGGAATGATAGCTGGAAGCATGGAGCATCCAGTGGGAATTACAGAAATAGGAGCAAACATGGAAATGGTCAGGAAAATTCACACTAATGAAGAGGACCAACACATTGAAGGTAAATTTATGCTGGTTGTATAGATGTGCTGCATGAGAGATCATCCCTGGGGATCTCTGTTTCAGGTGGTTGGACTTCATTTGACCCAAACCAAAAAGGCTTCCATACCTGGAAAACAGGCTTTTGGCTCTCCAGCAGAAATTTTCTACACTTGGTCTTAGCCAAATGGCTGGGAAGCAATCCAGCAAAAATTTTCTAAAGCAGGGCGCCTGGGTGGCTCAGTTGGTTAAGCCACTGCCTCCAGTTCAGGTCATGATCCCAGAGTCCTGGGATCGAGCCCCACATTGGGCTTCTAGCTCCACGGGGAGTCTGCTTCTCCCTCTGACCCTCTTCCCCCTCATGCTCTCTCTCACTCTCTCTCTCGCTCAAATAAATAAATAAAATCTTTAACATTTTTTTCTAAAGCATAGTCTGTGTCTACAGTTTTTAACCTGGAGTTGTCATTGTTGAATGCAATTGGATGTTGAAGGCAATATGTTAAAAGTTCAGAATTTTTCCAAGTTTACTTTTCATTGGGCCCATGTATGGGATGAAGATCCAAAGTAGAGATGAATAGGTGGTTAGTGGGGAACTCACCTAATGAAAGAATGCCCAACTAATGGATAGAACAGGGCAGTTTTCATCTTTGCCAATTTATCCTTAGGAAAAAATAAATCACTGTCAGTCTGCTGCTGTCCTCCCACTGGCTTCTTGTCCCTATGAGAAGACTAGAGACAATGCATCATCTCTTGGCACATGTGTTTTTAAAATGTACTTGACCAGCATAAAAGATGGTATCTATACTGTATTACAGTCATAATTTAAAAAAAATGTCTTCTAGGCCATGATCTGCATTTTGGTGAGTTTTAGCTGCATACTACTGTGTAACTGAGTAAAGCATTCATTCATCTGCTTCTTAACTCATTTACAACCACAGCAGCAGTTTTTGAGTCCCAGTCATATGCCAAGTTTGGGGGCTATTGGAGTGAGGGATAGGCCCTGTTCTCCAGGGGCTCACAGTCTGGTGGGAAGAAGGCAGAATTTAAACAAATTGCCACAATCTATTGAGGTAAGTGCTTTAATGAAGGTGTAAAAAGTTCTCCGGGAACAACAAGGGAGGAGCAAGTAAAAACATGTATTTATCAGACTAGGGTTAGCAAACGTGGGTCGTTAGGGCCTAGGAGAACGACAGTGAGTCAAATGAGGGGCACGTGTTATATCTTGGGGAGCCCTGGGGACGGTAGTTAACAGGTGCACCAACCTATTAAAAGAAGCGCTGCCTCTTGGCTCTGTCCATGAGCATGGGGGCCAGTGTTGCCCATGCTGACTTCTTAGGGAGACAGATTTGTATCTACAATATCCAGACTTTTATTTATTTCTCAAACTTTTAACTGTTTGCAATTAATGATTGTTTTCTTTAAACACCACCATGGCCCAACAAAATAGGTTTATGGGCATGCCTAGACCACCTTTCATTTAAATATAAATGGAACTTTTTATTTATAATATGTTCTGCTCTCACTTCTTGGGTAATTCTGCAGTCTCATTTTATATAGGGGGATGCCAAGGTAGGAGATATCAAGTGACATCGGCCATTCAGAGGATCTGAGAGAATCAAGGCAATTGCCTCTCTTGACCCCACCAGAGAAACTTACTCATTAGACCTAGAGAACAGAAGCTGCCCCATTGGAAACGAACTGTCAGGTACTTTATTGTTAATGACAAATGAGCATCTCTTAATATCTCCTTTGGCTACTTTTCCAGGTGAGACAGGAGAAAAGGTTGAAACGGAGGTGGAGAATGAGAAAGGAAGTGAAGGGCCTGGAACAAAAGAAGAAGAAACAGGGGAAGCCGTGGATCTTTCCACAGCCACAAAGATTGGCGTGATCGTAGAAGGATGAACGGACATGGTGTGTTGTAACAGAGAGAAAAATGGACTGAACTGTGTGGGTATAGATCTTATCTTTTAATGTGTACGTATTTCATGCAAAGAGTGTGGTTATCATGTTCTTGATTACATTGTTCCATAAGACTTCTAAGCTGTAGACGGTTGCCTTAGGCCCTTAGAATAGTAACACATTCAGGACTGTAGCAGCCATCACCCATAGCAAGTAGGGTATACAAGTACTGGAGGGTGAGGGTGTTTTCTTCATTGTGGTAATAGGTTTATTCCGTTTAGAAAATGAGACCCTAAAAAGAAGGTATAAGCCTTAGCTGTAGGGGGTTGGAGAAAGGAGTTAGCACATATTAGGGAGCTCATGATGATAAGGTTACACAGTTATAATAATGATGGGATAAGAAAGAACAGCAATGTCGGGGCAAACTCTACCTAGTGTTTCTTTCCTGTTGCAGAATTTAAAGCTGGTAGGAACCTTGGAAAGTGTGTCCCTCTAGTTACCGTCTCACCTGAAGTCTGTCTACTGCAGCCGGCTCTCGTTTATCACCGTGTGTTAAATGTGTTAGGAAAATCCTCATCAAAGGAATGCATCTCTGGTGCTATTGTAAGGTCAGGGATTTCGACACGAAAAGGCTACACATTTTCCATGTACCATTTTGAATTAGCTGTTGATTTCGCACTTATGTGAAGGATTTCAATTGGTGTTATCCTTTTGACTGACATTAGATAAATGGACTTTTAAATGTATTTCAGAAGCAACAAACAATAAGAATTCAAACCTAGATTAGTGGGGCACCTGGGTGGCTCAGTTGGTTAAGCATCCTTCTCTTGATTTTGGCTTAGGTCATGATCTCGGGATTGTGAAATCCAGCCCTGCGTGGGGCTCTGTGCTGAGCTTAGAGTCTGTTTAAGATTCTCTCTCTCGGGGCACCTGGGTGGCTCAGTGGGTTGGGGCCTCTGCCTTCGGCTCAGGTCATGATCCCGGAGTCCTGGGATCGAGTCCCACGTCCGGCTCTCTGCCCCTCGGGGAGCCTGCTTCCTCCTCTCTCTCTCTCTGCCTGCCTCTCTGCCTACTTGTGATCTCTGTCTGTCAAATAAATTAAAAAAAAAAAAAAAGAAGATTCTCTCTCTCCCCCTCTGCCCCTCCCCCCGACCCCTGCAAAACAAGCAAAACACCTAGATAAGTTTCACCTTATCCTATGTGAAGTTTATTTCTTGGGTCCTTTTATTTTTGTTTGTTTTAGATTACTGTGGTTTAATGTTAGGCATTCGAGGTAGAAAGGAGCTAAGAAATTAGAATTTAAAAACCATTTATAATGGGGGGCCTGGCTGGCTCAGTCAGTTGAGCATCTACCTTCGGCTCAGGTCACGATCCCAGGATGGAGGCCCGCCTCTAGCTCCCTGCTCAGTGGGGAGCCTGCTTCTCCCTCTCCCTCTATATCTATAGAAATATAGAAATATCTATAATATTTCATTAATGTTAAAATGATGCACCATCGAAAGTTACTTTTTAAGAATTCTTCCAAAATTCCCAAGGGATTTTGGTAAAAGATTATATGTGAATGGTAACAATGATAGCAATCGTGTCTACCCTTGAGTGCCTTGTGTTTTTGAATATCAGGATAGAATTATACTCTGGAAACACTTGTTGTCTTTTCTTATTTGCAAATATCTATTTTTTAAGATGGCTGTTCAGATGAATTAACTAGATTCTTTTACTTTAGCTTTTATATTAAAATGACTACTAAGATGACCTCTAAGTAATTTCAAGAATATAGGCTACAGGGAAGGATTATCATCTTTATTCTGATTTTAATATTAGTTTATGTTTGTGACTTTAAAGAGTGGAAGTAGACAGCAAAAGGAAGTGTTTGAGTAGGTGACATCCTCTTTTCTGCCGATTTGCTGGATTGTGATTTTGTTGAGAACAAGGACCCTTTTATGTCTCTTTAATGCAGGCATTTAGCCCCTTCAGTGGAACACGAAAGGTGCTTGATAAATATTTGTCAAATCAGTAAATGAATAATGAATACCAAGGGCTCCCATTTACATTTCATTCATTTAAAAAGAATAGATTTTAAAGATCAGTTTGTGTAACACTGACATTTTCATGAGGGCTGCTAAGCTCAGTAACAAGCTGTGTATTTGGTGTAGTTCTGAAAATGGCACTATGTTGTGGCAGGAAGTGAAATAAACCAGAATTGACATAGTATTTTTCAAATGGCCTTTTGTAATCCAAAGGGGTTTTCCCTGACCAAAGGTATTTTTAAACAGATATCTAGTAAGGAGAAAATGATAGCACTTAATGTAACTATGAATGATCACCTTAAAAGGTGGAATTGTAGGGTGCCTGGGTGGCTCAGTGGGTTAAACCTCTGCCTTCGGCTCAGGTCATGATCTCAGGGTCCTGGGATTGAGTCCCGCATCGGGCTCTCTGCTCAGCGGGGAGCCTGCTTCCTCCTCTCTCTCTCTGCCTGCCTCTCTGCCTACTTGTGATCTCCGTCTGTCCAATAAATAAATAAATAAAATCTTTAAAAAAAAAAAAGGTGGAATTGTACTTTGTGTCAAGTACTCAAATAGTAGGCTCTGATTACTTAATAGACATGAAGGTCCATTCTCTGTTGTGTAAGTTTTTTTTTTTAAATTGGTAGCATGTGTTAAAGAGACCTACTCAGAACTGGTTCTTGAAAGAACTCTGTCTCAAAGGTATTATTATAGAGTTATAAGTTTTCTAATCATTTATTAATCTTATTATTTCCTATTAATCTCCATTTATTATTATCATTAATAATAAATTAAAATTAATTACTCCACTATCAATTTCAATTAATTACTAAAATAATTTATTCTTAGATTTTTGTATCTAAATATATATACATTTCTGGCACTTTTTATACTTTGGCCTTTAATGTGGCCACTAAACATTTTTAGAAACTGTTCTTTTAGATGGTATTAGTAATTTTTTATTCAAAACCTATATATTAAAATATTCCATAATATTTGAATATTCTAGAATTGAAACATTTCATCTAAATATTTAGTTTTTTAAATAAAGTAATAAGTGCCTGTAGTAAAGCTCAATACAGAATGAATGATATTTTGCTGGTTACTTTTATTAAGAAAAATCTGAATCAATACAGAAAGGTATAAAATGGGCAGTGAAGTTCTCCCTCCCTTATCTTTAGTCCTCCCATGAAAAGATAAGTTTTCTTGCATATACTTCCACAAGAAGGTGATATATATGCCATGCTTTATGCCTATGCTAAAACATAAGTGTGTATTTACATATCCACATTTTAAAAGACAAATAAGAATTTACATAGCCCTTGTGTTGTGAAAAGTGCATGTAAAGCCACTAATCTATCCTTTCCTGTGTTAGAATTTTTCTCCTTTGCCAAGACCGACAGACAGCATAGCCCAGTGCCTTCTGCTTCGAAGGGCTCACTCTGAGAAGAGGTAATCAGTTTGCCCCAGATTCAAAACATAGAAGTTGGACAAAAGGCTTGAGCTGTTTTGTAATGAATTAATAGAGAAACTATCATTGGGGGTGGATTCTTTCATCCTGGGGTCCTATATAGCCCCAGGATTGTAGCCCCATTTGTGTTCTACTAAGCTAGTTGCAGTATTTTCTGCAAATAAGTGGGAGGGGAATGGTGAATAAATGATTTGCAGGCTAGCAGTCCCAGTAGGGAGTGAATGTTTGCACTTACCAACAGAGGGCGCCAGTCGCAAGACTAAGAAATTGCCAGGCTCACTCCAGAACCCTTGTCCAGAAGCTGTGCAGCCAGTATCTCCGTCCCCGGGGTGGGTGGGTGAGTGTGTGTGTGTGTGTGTGTGTGTGTGTGTGTGTGTGTGTGTGGT